>RJWM01052324.1:0-10144 GCA_004363535.1 Dasyprocta punctata | reverse complement strand
CCATCACTTTTTGACTGGAGCACACTAATCCCCTAACAAATGTCAACTCCCACCCTCTTTTGCTGAGCACTTACTGTACACCATACACTCTAAGCATCTTCTCATTTAACCATCACAACAACTTGAGCAAAGGGTGTAATATTAATCTCAATATGAAGGTATAGAAATTAAGCCTTGCCCAAGGGCACTTAGCTGGCTAAGGCAGGGCCAATATTCAAACTCAAACCCACCATATTCCATGGCCCACACTCTTAACTCTGTGCCATTCTGTTCCTCCTGTGATGACCTAAGGGTCCAAGAGCCATGCCACTGTTTTACCGGGGAAAGTCCCTCACAGCTGGCCAAGGCAGGAAGACCCCAGGGCCCCCTCTTCCTCCCAGCACAGAAGCTCTCCCAGGTGAACCATTTGCTCACCCACTACATGCACACACATTCGTTCTACTGTTCGTGCCGCTGCCTCAAACTCATGCATCTTCCCATACTGTTCTGATTTGTCTTGAAAAAATTTGCACAGGCAAACCCCAGCCCTGAGACACCAGCACCAGCTCCAGAACTAATGCAGAGCTCATCGTTTCACTGGGTTCCCTCATCTTTAAGCCATCTGTAACATGTGCACAATCCTGCCTTAAAGGGGTGGTCTGTGCCAGGTGACCCAGCTCCACAGCTGTCCCCAACAAGATGCCTATCCCTGCTCTTCTCCAAGAGTGCTCAGACTGAATCCCAGATACCTATGTGTCATGTTTCTGGATGAACCCACTCTACATCCCTGTCTCTGTAAAAGTTACAAAAGACTTCAATTTTGTTCAGCCTGGGAGGCAGGCTAGGGTAACCACACAGCAGGCTCTCACATCCTGTTGTATCAGGACCCTAAGGATTGCTCTGGAACCCTGGATGTTCCCAGTTGCAAATCCAGGGAAGTCAGAAAAACAATGCCCCCAGCCACATTTCCATGAGCTGTAGTTCATAGTCTAGTCCTATGTTCATTTTCATAATAAAGGCTGAAGATGGTAAGTGTTGAAATCACAGCTGGTCATCAGTCTGGCAGACAAGACCAGTGAAAGGGACTCTGTGCCTTCCCCTGCTCTCACTTTTTAGTCCTAATGCATGCTCGCTTTCTAGTACCATGTGTTCATCACACTTGTGTGCTTTCACCAGTTCTAGGGAGGTCTGGCCCCCAGCCAAAAAGAAAAGCAGAATGGTTTTTCAAATGATTAAGCAGCCTAACATAAAGATCACAGAAGTTCTTGTCCTGACTTCACACTATTTGCTGGGCAACTTGGTGCAGAGTTCTTCACCTCTCTGGGCTTGTTTCCTCACTATACAATATAGGCACTTAACCAGACAACTACATCAATTATTCAACTTTGAAACTCTGAGACTGCCAGATCATAGTCTCTGAATATGACTTATTTTTATCTCCCTCCCTCCTTTCCTCCCTCCCTCTCTCCCTTTCTCCCTCTCTCCCTCTATCCCTCTCTCTCTGTTTCTCTCTCTCTCTCTGTTTCTCTCTCTCTCTCTGTTTCTCTGTTTCTCTCTCTCTCTCTGTTTCTCTCTCTCTCTCTGTTTCTCTCTCTCTCTCTCTCTCTCTCTCTCTCTCTCTCTGTCCCTCCCTCCCTTTGGCAGTCTTGGGGATTGAAGCCAGGGTCTTTGCACTGAGTTACATCCCTGGCTCTTTATCTTTTCTTTATTTTTTAAGTCAATGTCTTGCTAAGTTGCCCGGACTGGGCCCAAACTTGCCATTTTCCTGTGCCTGCCCCCTAGAGTGCTGGAATTACAGGCATGCACCAACAACACACTCAGCTGTAATTTTTTTCTTAATAGTTCCCTTCTACTCCTTTACTTTGTAATCTTAGGATGTGACATAACATATACATAATACATTAATAAATGCAACCCAATCTTGTTACCCTTGCCAGGGGGCTGGGTCAGCATGAGAGTGATGCACATGGTCAGGAGCACTCTTTGCCCCCAGGAGAAGCAACCAGTACCTCAGACCCTGAGCAGAACCACAGGCTCTGATGCTCCTGCCCACTCCTGGGAACACTTCCTTTCCAAAGAGCAGTTTCTCACCCCACACCTGGCTCCCAGGTGGCTGGGGCCCTGTCTGTGACTGATGAACAACAGACATCCATGCAGAGGAGAAGGCAGGCATGGCAGGGGCACTGTCCTGAGGCTGGTTCCCCTGAACAATCATTTCCCTGTGTCCTGCTCCAGCACCTGCATGGAAATAGCTGGCTTGGGGTTGGCAAAATGCCCCAGAAGCTTCTCCCTCCTAAGTCCTTCTTGCCCACTTTTGGCTGGCTGTAGCTGTTAGATTTGACCATGTGGCATTGTACAGTGGTACCTCAGTTTACAAACTTAATTCTTCCCAAGATTCTGGTTGCAACAGGATTGCAAGGATAGTACCACTGCAGTGATGGCACTGGTGCTGCCCATAGTTGGGTGATATAGGAAAGGTAGTCAGCAGAGGAGCTCTGAGGATGATGTGTCATCATCCAGGTGGCAAGTAAAATTCCAGTGCTATGGGGAGAGTCCCACACCTGGTTGAGCTGAAGAGACACGTGCTAGAGCCTCTCTAAGAATGAAAAGAACCTCTCTCCTGGGCCTGTCCCTCTGTCTCCTGCCAGGGGACTCATTTTTACTGAAGGACTCTGGATTAATCACTTTTCCATTCCTGGGACTAAGTACCTAACATACACAATTTAAAGGAGGATAGGACTATTTTGGCTCATACTGTCAGACAGTTCAATCCATGGTTGGCTGGCTCTGAAGCAGAAATAGCAGAATGGAAGGGTGTGACAGAAAAAAGCTGCTTGACCTGTAGCACCCAGGATGCAGAAAGAGAAGGAAGGAGGTGGGGATGAGCGCACACCCTTCCAGGCCATACCCCTCGCCACCCATCTCCTCCAACTGGGCCCCAACTCCTAAAAGCACATTCAGCAATGAACTCATCAATAGACTAATTCACTGATGTGTATGGTGTTCCCGTGACCCAGTCACCTCCAAAATCCCCACCTCTGAACACATGAGACTTTTAGGGTATGTTTTAGATCATTTAGACCATAAAAGGTTATATACAGTAAGGATCAGAAACTGCTCCCAGTTCCAGAAATCAGGATGGGACTTGATAAAAGAAGATATCCAGATGTTGGGGCATGCCCAGATGTTAAGGTATGTCTAGGTGGAACTATTCTCCTTCCTGGGGCTTTCTTCACCAAAATGACCACAGCCTAGGTCCTGCAGGGGCTATTGGTCTATCAGCCAAGGAGTTGAACTCAGGGTGGCTCCAGCCTTGGGACAGGGAACAAAGGGAGGAGGAAGAGGACCAGATCAGCCTCTCTTTCCAGGCTGCCCTGAAGGGAGTGAGCTTCATGTCAAATCCTTCCACATGTATTGTATTGGCCCCAGAGAGTGCCACCACTGGTCACCGGAGACCCACCTAGATGCCATCTTTACCATTTCTCTTTGGCACCCTGCACCGGGAGTCCAGATGTTTGGAGCCCCATAGTTTTATTTGGGGTTGTTGCTATGAGTTCCATTGTGAGGGCTCAGTGCTGGGTTCAGATCCAGCCCTACCTCTTATGGGTGCATCGCCCTCCAGCCAGCTGATGGATTATCTTAGCCTTATCCACACCTCTTTTAGATCAATTCCCTCATCTGTAAATCTGAGCACTCTTCCCAAGAAATGCTGTGGATGTCTAGCTGGTGAAGTACCAGGGTAGAAATGTCAGCTTCAGCCTAGGCACCCAGCGTCCATCATGTTCAAGGCATGGCATTCTCCTTCCTTCGGCAAACAGGTCTGAATGCTAAGGCTTAGTGGTTTTGACCCAAGATCAGTGGAAGTTTCCTCTAATGCCTCCAAGGTTCTGCCCTGGATTTATCTGGGCCTGACCTGGCATCCGTCCATCTTCTGCTCTGCAAAGTGACAAAGAAGGAGCCCACTGGCTGCTTTTCTTGTGTCCTATAGGCTCACACTGCATGATGCTGCTGAAGAAATTTTACTACTTACATTTATTGTTCATTCTCAAATTTGAGTTGTGTGCTTTTAAAACTTTTATATAAATGCCTAATAGTTCCTCAGCTCCTTCGTTCAAGGGCATTTGAAATGGAGGTGGTTCTTCTTTTTATTACATGTGATGTGTATAACAAAGACCTACAACAGAATATTTTCCATGGATAAGTTGCATTCATCTTCTATTAGCGTTCCCTTAGCTGATTTGAGTGAGCAGAAGTATGTAACAGGCAGGAACTGAAACAAAAGAAATGCTTCTTTGGAATCAGACTTGAACCTATGTTAGAGCATTATACTTCAGACTTATTGAAGAAACAAAAACTAATAGATTAAATTGTACAAGGTTATTTACAATTGTGCTTGTTATATGCAAATAGCTCTCCCCTAATTGCATCTTATCTAAGTGGAAAAACTTGTGGAAACTTATAAACCATAAATTGATAGGAAACACGACAGAGGCAAAATGAAGAATTTTTGTTTGTTTGAAGGAAGCATTTGTGGTAGATTTGGCAGAGCTATGCTTCTAAATCTCCAAGGAATGGAGGAACAATTAGTAAGTATGATGAATCAGCTGACAAAGGCTTTTTTCCCTTGGCTGTATGTGAAGCAATGGAAAATTTTCTATTGCAACTCTAATTTCCCAAGAAATTGGAGTATGCATTGAATAAAGGGTGAGGTCTCAAAGGAGAGGCTGAAAGGAACTGGTGGTGGGAGAGTGTACAAAGACAGAAAGATTCTCTGCTTCTTGCTTACTGGCTCTGATGCTAGGAAAAGCATGCAATCACAGACTCAAAGGATCCTCTTCTCCCACTGACCATTCCTGAAAATGGATGTCGCCACCTTGAGGACTATCTTCTTCATGGTTAGAAAACAATCCAGAAAGGTAGAATTAGAGCTCCAAAACAGAGCTTTGGGACACTAGATCAGCACAGGTGTCACATCCATTGAAAGACCTTGGTTAGTGTTGTCTACTGGAACACGCCTGCCGGGAGACCAGGAAGGTGATCACAGGAAGGGACTCCATCCTAGGTGCAGCTCTTTCAGCACGATCAGAAGTCATGCACCACTCTTCCCCAGCTAGTCAGTGGATAACACTGGCCTTCTTGCCACTTCTCAGATGAACCTCACTTAGAGCTGGCCAAGAGTTAGGACCAAAGAAGCATAGCTAGGAATAGAGTCATGCTTTATGGGCCTGCCTGCATTTCATAGAAAACCCCAAAGGCCATTTGCCCTGAAGGAGATGCTGTACCGCAGAGACGCTCAGTCCTGGCGTCCCCTCTGCAAGCAATAGCTCTGTGCAGAAACCCACACTATGACCGTAGTGAGCCTGGAGGCCAGAAGGCTATGAAAGTGTGAATAGTTGAATATCTTTCCATCTTGCTAGAGTATCAGAGCCCACAGTTCCATAAAGTTCTATGTGTCATGGGACATGAGGGTAGCATCTCAGTTCCAAGGGGTGAACTCTACTGCCAAGGACCTCAGAAGATAGATAGTTGTCTGGGGCAGGGACTTCTCATGGACAATGGAACTGTCCCCTGTGTGGTCCAGGAAAGATGACCTCTTGGGATATCAGGATGGCTTATGCAGGGGTCTATGACAGTTCAGTGATTTGGCAGTAAACATCAGTCCCAAGGAGGGTAAATTTATCACTCTTTTTTCACAAGTTTGTGACAGCTTTGGATACTAAGTATCCCTCTAACATGATAGGGTTTCACAGCACCTGACTCAGCCCCATTGCTATATGGGGCGAATGAGGAGGTTTTAATCTTCTGAGAGAAGGAGATTCCATCTTCTTTGAATGTCATACCTGCCCCTTTCCCCATGAAAGATTTCAGCACCTCTCTTACCTCAGGATTGGATACAATAATGAGCAGCAACTTGCTGACTAAATCTCTTTTCTTTAAGTGGGAGAGAAAAGACAGATAGCAAGGAGTTTATTTTAAGTGCTTTAACCTTGTGCACGTTAGAATATTAGAGAAAAAATCGAAACTGGCACATATTAAAATATCCATAATCCAATACCCTGAGTATAATAATTATTATTTTATATGTCCCCTTCTGATTTCATGTATGTGTGTGTTATATCATAATGTCAACGTGATTTTGCATCCTTCTTCCTTTTTAAATATATCATACATATTTCACATGTTGCTGCGTAATCCTCAAAATCACAGTAATGCCTGAGAACTGATCCATCAAGTGCATTTGCCACCTGCTGGAGCCCTTTCCCTATTGCCAAGCGTCTTGGTGAATTTTGTGTTTAGAATATTATAAACTACCCAAGACGAGCATCTTGCTACTCAGACCCCTGGGACAATTCCCTGTTCCCCGGGAAACTCAGCAGGACTTGAGTTCATTTACTGTTCTCAGTGTGTTTTTGCTATATTGCTTTCCAGGGAGCTGTGTGCGTGTCCAAGTGTCCCAGTGATGTGAGTGGTTTCATTTCATCACTTAAAAGGGAGGGATGGAAAACTTTGCAAGCCTCTGGCCTCTTTCATCTGCTGGAGCCTTAAGCTTCTCCTCTGCAAGGCCCTGATCATGGTGAGAGGGTAAAACCTTACCCAGAAACCAGCAGGTGTCCCATGGAAAGGGTCTGGAGTTGCCAGCTGGGGCATGGACACTGCCAGACTGGCATCTGGGAGTTGCAATACCTCCAAGGGTCAGTGATTCATACCCTTCTCAACTCCTCAAGTTGGGGAAGGCTTTCAAACCACTTTATAAGCCAAGCATTGATAACTTTGAAACAAAGTATCAACATCATAAAAAAAAATAAGAAAGATACTAAAGGTAAGCCAAATGTCACAAACATGGATGTTAGGTTAAACTTGAATGGCAAATAAAGAGTAATTGATGTAAGTATGTCCCAATTAGTGTATGAAACATATTTACACTAAAAAAATCCTATTCATTATTTGTTTGAAATGCAGATTTAACTGTGTATCCTGTGTTTTACCTAGCAACCTTCTCCAGGCATGACAAGTGACAGCGTCTTTGTTAAGGATGTGGACTAGTTATATACACTCTTTAGCCTCACTTTCCTCAACTATACAAAAGACTGTCCTGAAGTTGCCCCTCAGTGTCTATGGAGTATTGGTTAAGTTCCTTATATTAAATGGCATGGGTTTTGTACATAATCTATGTACATCTTCCTGCATATTTGAAATCATCTCTAGATGTCTTCACATAGTGTAAATGCAACACAAATAGTGTTAATGAAATTTAGTATTTTTAATGAAATAATGATAAGAAAAAATGTTTACGACTGGTACAAATGCAATTAAAAAGTTATTTTTCAATCCATGATTAGTTGAGTCCATGGATGGGGAGCCTACAGATAGAAGAGGGGCCAACACTATTTCACTTAATTCCAAGAGTGCTAGGAAGTTCTTGGCACCTAGGAAGTAAATCAATAAAAATTTACTACAGTACTGTCACCATAAAAAGGGGAATACAGTTCTTTAGACAGTTTACAAAACTCTAGTCATATTCTAGGTAGCTTCACAGAACTTCAGTCTTTTCTTTGAAAAGTAGAATTCCTTCATGGCTGACTGATATGTGTACATGTGCCATCCCAAAAAGAGATATCTACCTGCAAGGTATCCTCCTGCAAGGTATGGCGAGGTGCTGTTTTGTTACTATGGCAAGTTCCAGAATTATCAGCTCTGACCCCCATTAATTTTACCTTAGTTCCATGTCCTTTTGACAAATATGGTCCGGGTCAATTCCCAATTCAATGAAAAACCCCTACTTCCTATTTTTCCTAAAAAAAGTAGCAATGATTTTTTTCACTTATCCACAGCTATCTATTAATAACAGGAAAGAGAATCTATAAAAAATGTAAATGTGTGAAATTAATATATCTATAAAATTGATTATTTAACTGGTATTATCAGAAGAAAGGTGACTTCAAAATAACCACAACATGTCTATTTCACTGTGAGTCATTATATTGGCCTAAGGTTATTCAACTGTAAGGATTTTTACCAGACTCCTCTGAGTGGTTAAAATATAATATTGTAATAATACTTATAATTGGATTTATGGACATTCTTTTTCTCCATAAAATGTATACACTTTATAGGTCTGCCAATCTTAAAAAGCAAAAGGTAAAAGACCACTGACATGCCTGTTTTACAGAACTAAATGTGTCTCTAGCTCAGTAGATGTGCCTTCCTACCCACTAGAAGGAATGACTTGGGAACCCAAGATGATGTTGCGGGAAAGAATTGGTCTGAGTAGAGCTTCCCAAAGCAAGTTGCCAGGATTAGGACAACTGCCACAGGTTCTGACTTCAAAGAGCAAACACCATCTGGCATGATATCCAAGGTATAAATCCTTTGGGGACTTACAGCAATGAGTTTGTTTTCAATCACGAGCCTGCCCTATGTGGGTTGTACAACCAGAAAGTGAAAGGCAGGGCTAGGGAGATTTCTATACCTAGCTACCACATTGTCATCCTGTTACGTAATACCTGCAATTTCAGCATCTTATTTTCCTTACCTGTGAAATAGGAATAAAATTACCTTCCAGGATTGGGAAGATTAATCATGACATCCACAAAACACTGAACACGAGACCAGGCCTAAAGCAGGCATACAATTGATGGGAGGCGTTGGCATCAATATTTATTGCAAATATCTTGCCCGTGCACTTTTATTCAGCAGATGCCATTCTCATCCTAATGCCCCTCTGGAAAGTTAAATAGAACAGTGCATTTTGCCTTTGAGGAATTTGTGTCTGGGATTCACTTTTATGTTCAATCAAACTTTGGGTAAACAGGTGTCTTTTGCAAAAAGAAAAGGCAAGTATAAATCTTGTGCTATCGGATGAACAGGCAAGGGTGCATATATGGCAGTCCTGTTACCCAGCAACCTTCAGGTTCCCCTCTCAGCATTGCTCCCAGCCTCCTCCACAGAGCAGCAGAGTTTTCTTATCTATTCTGCTCTGGCCTTTCTCACAGTCTCTGAGTGAAGCACCGAGGTACACACACTGTGTCTCTCACTGCGAGTCTGCCAGAAAAACAAATCCTTTGCAAACAGTTCTAAGCTCAGCTCTTCTATTTAATAACTATATGACTTTAGCAAGCCTCCCTTTCCTCATCTGTAAGATGGGGATACTGCTATCTGTCTTTCTTGTTAGGCAGATGACAGAGCAGGATTCTAAGTCTGGATGGTACAGTTGATGCTATTGTTAAGTTGTACAAATTAATAGTGTCCTTTTCACTCTCAAAAGTTTCCCGGTTTGAATGATGTCACTCTAAATATATAAATACCAACATTGATATCAACATATATTAGCCATATACTTTATTGTTGATAATGATTAATGACCACAATCATGAAGTCATTGCTATTCTTAGCATGTCAGTTAGATTAAGTACATTATACCAAATTTTTTTAAATTCTCTTTTATATATTTACTTTCATGCAATTAAAAATAGAGATATTAGAAAATTTAAGACTTTTATGGATTAAAAGGTGAAAAATTGAGGCAGGAGGATCATTGTGAGTTCGAGACCAGCGTGGGCTACAAAGTGAGTTCAAGGCCAGCCTGAACTGCATAGTGAGACCCTGTCTCAAAAAATAGGGCCTGGGATTTAGTTCAGTGGTGTAAGTACCTGCCTGGCAAGCACGAGGTTATGAGTTTGATTCCCATTACAAAAAAAAAAAAAAAGGTGAAAAATATAGAAGCTTCTATTTTTCCATGATAGCTTCTTAGATTTGAGATTTGTATTTACTTTCCTTATAGAAATCTATGAAAATTATTTTTTCTTTCTCTTTGCTCTTTTCTGGCTAAACTTTATATTTTCAAAAATCATATATATTTGAAGTGTTGTTAGGTTTGTTTGCCAGCATGCCTAACTCTTGAGTTCAGTGTCATATAGTTGAGCACTAAGAGAACAGAAGAAATAGAAAAATCTCCTTGACCATCATGTGAAGCTTTGGACAGAGTTACAGGAAAAGGAACTGAAGATTCAGAATGTGTATGAGCATGAGAACCCGGAACCTCTTTTTGGGTATCTCACGGCTATTCTTTCAAAATCTGGAGTTTTCTATCTGGCTTCAAGGTAATATCCTCTGGCCTTCTGCTGGGGTCACCCTGGTGGCCTGGCTGAGTTCCAGGTAGAGAGGG
>RJWM01052323.1:0-10144 GCA_004363535.1 Dasyprocta punctata | reverse complement strand
GGGGGGAAATGAGAGGGAGAGAGAGAGGGAGACGGGAGATCTGGTTCCCCATGGCCAAGAGAGCTTTCGGGCTTGTGCTTCACCAGAAAGCTCCACTTTCCCGCCGTGCCTTGCTCCTGCCCACTGTGCCCTGTGTCACAGTGCCAGGGGACACTGAGGAGAGTCGCTGGCGCTTGGTGCTCAGAGCTAAAGGCCAGTGTTTAAGATCTGCCAGGCTGGAAAGCGCTTCTGGCAGCAAATGAGTGAGAGAATGAATGCGCCATTGACAGGAGAACCAGCTGCCACACGCCAAGACGGCAGGAGTCACCTGCCCGAGCCCGGCCTGCTTACCCGGCCACCCTTCTCTCCGTTGGCGCCCGGGAATCCTGGGAATCCAATGGAACCCTGAAAGAGAGTGAAGGAGGGGGCGTGAGTGCCGACCAGAAAGAGGAGTTACGCTGGTGGTGTCTCCTCCCTC
Organism: Dasyprocta punctata; assembly: GCA_004363535.1. Lineage (NCBI taxonomy): Eukaryota > Metazoa > Chordata > Mammalia > Rodentia > Dasyproctidae > Dasyprocta > Dasyprocta punctata. The sequence goes on along the minus strand of RJWM01052323.1, from coordinate 9,687 downwards.
CACCCAGCCACTTACTTACCCACCCGGCCACCCATGCTGTAGCCACTCACCCTGCCACCCGCCATCACCCATCCATCCTACCAAGCACCTACCTACCTACCATCATCCATTCGTTCACCCATCTACTCACCCTCTACCCATTCACTCACCCATTCATCCACCCACCCATGCACCTATCCACCCATCTGTCAATCCACCCATCTACCCATGGGTAGCCATGCTACAGCCATTGCTCATACCACCTACTCGTTCATCCACCTATCCGTCTACCACACATCACCCATCCATTTATCCATCCACCCGTCATCCATCCATCTACTCACCCATCATCAATCTACTCACCCAACTATCCATCCATTCATCTATCCATCCACCCACCTACCACCCATTGTCCATCCATCTACTCAGCCACCCACCCACCCCCTCACTCAACACCCTTCCACTCATCAACTCAGTAAGTAATTCCCGGGTATTTCCGATTCCAAATCTAAAAGCCCAACTGGACCCTAACACACTCCCCGCACTCCACCCTACCCGAGGCTGTAACACACTGCTGGGATGTAGTGGGGGGAAAGGGACTCTCTGCTGCCCAGATGGCCTGGGAATGCAGTACCAACCTCGCACCTTGGATGTTTTGTTCACCAGGCCCATGGCCAGGTTTGTGTTCTTCCCACAGCGCCTCTAACTAAAGAGTGGCAGCTTGCAAAGTCAGAAATAGACGCAAGGTTATGCATAGACTGAGGCCTCTAACAGCGACTCAACCCCAGGGATCTTCACGACATTCGGAAACAGTGGATTTAAGGATTCTAGATTACTACTATCTAGACCCCTACTACGCACACGCGCACAAAGGAAGGTGACAGTGGGTCACTTTCCAGGGCGCTGGTCACCACCTCCAGGAGGGTCCCGCCTTCTGGCAGAGGAACCTGCTGGTCTGCATCTGGGCTTGTTCCAGGAAGAGGCTGCTCGTTTCCAAACCCCCATCTCCCAGGGAGCTGAGCTTGGCCTGCACACGCCCATGTCCACTTATGCCACTTCCTGTGTCCACTCCTACCCATCCAGGTGGGAGCCTGGGCCAAGGCAACCTAACCCTGATGACACACGGCTCCGCCCAGAAATGGGTCACCACCATATGGGACAGCCAACTGCTGCTTCTGATCACGGAGGACACACAGGCAGTTTCCAAGTTCTGCCTTCCCCTTCCAAGAGCCACCTGACCACGATTCCTATCCCATCCTCCCCTCACCAAAGGGACAAGTATTGAAGAAGAGGAAATGTGTCCACCGGCCCGTTCCTGCAGCACGGCCACGGAGCCAGAGTCTGCTCTCCAGCCGGCCCCATCCCTGCAGGCCGGAGCATCCACAGGGGGAGGAGCCTTTGAGGAGGGGGACAGGGCATTTCCCACACACACCGTGTGTCACCAGGGCCGGGACGGAGCTCCGGAGACCTGGGAGGTGCCATGGCCGGACAGCGGCAGTGGAAAGCTGGAAATTGCAATCTGCAGCAGGCAGGACTGCTCTGTAGCTAACTAGGTCTCCGGTGCAGGCAACCAGTTATTGTTTAAGGTAGAACCATGAATAATAAAATGTGAGATTTGAAAAAAATAATGTTTTCGGCGACCCCCAAAGCCTTCGGAAGCTGTTCCACTTAAACCCCAACATGACTCCCTCGCGAGCAAACGACCTGCAAGTCTCCGGAGTGGAGCAGAGCTGAGATGGCCCCCCGAGCTCCGGGTGAGGACAAAGCCGGGACACAGCCATGGGAGACCACCCGCCCGGGCTGCCCCCGCTGGGGTGGGGTGGAGCCATCTCTCAAAGGCTCCTCGCGCTGCCAAGCCTCCTCCAGACTCGGTCAGATACACACAAAGGCCACGAAGAAAGACAAGAAGCCACGGCGACCACGTCTCTGTGTGTCACAGAAGCCACCCAAGGACCGACAGTGGTGAGACTGTGCCACGAGCCTACCGCGGCTTAAATTACCTTTGGCCCTTGTCTTCCTGGGTAGCCGGGTAAGCCTGGGACTCCGAGTTTGCCCTGGGGAAGGAGAAAAGCACTGTGAGCCTGGCGCTTCCCCCAGTTCCCAGGGGCTGCCGGACAGCCACCGCAGCGAGGCCCGCCTGTCTCTGTGCGGGTTGTCTCTTACACTCTTGTAAGAGTTCTGGCCATAGGGACTCACAAGGCAGGAAGCTTACGCCGCTTCCTCTGTCCACTGCTACCCAGCTAGAGAGGGCTGGGGGCCGGGGCCCAGGCTGGCCCTGTGGGTGCAGACGTCCCCCTGCAGTGGGCGGAGCCTCCCTCCCCAGGATCGTGCTCTCCGGCCAGATGGGGACTGCGCTATCTTCAGTGCCAGAAAGGAACTGAACAAGGACAGAGGTGCTATGTGTGGCTGACGCAGCCTGGGTCCCCAAGGCTTGAGGACAAGTGCGGAAAGAGTTCTTCGGCACGGGAGAGAGCTCCAGAGGCCAGACTCAGAACAACAACACGATCCACTCAGCGAAGCTCATGGCCCACAGGATGAGACAGGTCCGCATCCAGGGCCAGCCCCACCAGCAGCCGGGGAGCCCGAGACCCCAGAAGGGATGGAGGCTGGGCATCTGCTATCACCAACCTTCTCCCCGGGGGGCCCCAGGGGACCCGGATCTCCGTTGGGACCGCCACGGCCCTTCGGGCCTTCAGGGCCATCTTCGCCCCTGGGGCCAGGCGGGCCGATCTCCCCCTGCAGTGAGAGAAGAGGCAATGAGAGGACCCCTCATGCTCCAGCCTCCATGGACGACACCCCCACTGCTGGGGGTGAGAGACTTCTTGCAGTGACGCCATGGGGCCATGCAGTCTCCCAGAGCCGAGGGGCTGCACCGGGGTCTCTGATGGGAGCCCCCAGATCACAGGGCGCTGCTGGGTGCCACGGTGTCCCTCTGCAGTGAGTGAGAATGCTATCCTCCAGGCTGCCGGCTCTTCCTCCCAATGACCTCCTCTAGGGCCTCTTGGCTGAAATAACCTGCTCAACAGGCACCGCCTGAACTGCTCCCCCCTCAAATGGGCAGGAGGGATGGGGAGGCTCAAGATGGACCCCAGCCCCACCTGGGCAGTTACCTGGGTACCGCTGGCACCCAGGAGACCCGAGAACGCATGCCAGAGATGGCAGCTTAAATGCCACCTCACCCAGTGTCCCCAAATTGCAGGTGGGGCTGCAGGGTCCCAGGGGCTGCAGGGTCAGAGGCTGCACCATGGCTGGCTAGGGACCCCTGCCATGAGGCCCCTGTGGCCGTGGGTTCTCAAAGCAGCTATGAACAGCTGGGCGACCCCATAGGACAGTGCACGGCACGGACAGTGACTAGCAAGCTCCTGACCCTGCAGGATAGCACTTCCGTCCCGAAGAAGGGGCATCGGGCTCTGCACCCAGACACAGGGAATAGCGGAGCACCCGCACCCAGGGCTGGGGACCCGTCCCTGCCTGGTCGTGTCTTTGCGCAGTCACCAGAGCTCTGCTCCCAGGGCCAGAGCGTCCTTCGCGTGACCTCTGTAGGCGGTGCCCTGGTCACATGGACCCCGAAGGTGTGCCTCAAGCTACCCAAGGGGAAGGGTGACAAGGACATGCACCATGGATCTGTGGAGGCCCAGGAGGGAGGCGGTCCGGCGCTCCTGCCTGCAGCAGCGGGGACAGAACCGTGGGACTAACTCTCCTCCTCCTGACAGATACGCAGAGCACAGCGCTCCTGCCATGTCCCTGCCAGACTGGGACAAAGGGACAAAGCCCAGGTGTCCAGCTCCCTGGTTCCGGATGTTCTGAAAACACGCCTCCCGCCCCACTTAGGAGATGGAAATTTCGGCAGCGGCCGGATGGCGGCCTGTGTTGGCTGACAGATGTCTGTCCAGGTGTGCACACAGCAGATGGCTGGCTGCGCCACCTGCAGAGGGGAGGCAGCGCCTGCCTCTGCCCAGCTCCTGAGCTGGGGAAACTTCGTCACTTTCTTTCCTGGTTATGGGACAATGTAGCTGCGGCCTTCTACTGAGTATGATCCGGGCATGGCCGCCCACTCTGGCACCAAGGTTCATGGTTCACCAGGAGAATGCCAGGCTGCTGGGCTTCTGCCGAGAGGCAGCCCCAGGGGCCCAAGAGTGACTGGAGCGCTGTGTGGGGACCAGGGTGGTGCAAGGGTTCGGGGAGACTGGATCTCAGCAGGGTGAGGCCCAGGCGGGAGCCCTAGGACCTGCTGGAGAAGCGGTGGCCCTGGCCGTCACAGAACTCGCGCCTGTCAGACTTATAATTCCCGTCACCTCTCCCGGTCACGAGGGTCAAGTGAAGCACTCCAAACCCAGTCCCAGCCAGAAAATAATGAGTCCCTGCAGACCTACCCATGACAGCCTGGGACACAGCACTGACACCTTGGTTGCCCCTGCGCCCCTGCCTGCCCTGCCCTGTGACCACGGTCCCTGCAGAGGTGGGGCCTCCCTTCTGAGAAGTAGCCCTGTCACCCCAAATGCTCCCTGCCCTTTCTCAGGACGCAGGCCCACCTGCTGTCCCCAGCCCCATCCCAAGCTTGAAATACTCACTCGATCGCCCTTGATGCCCATGTCGCCTTTAAATCCAGGGAAGCCATCTTCACCCTGAATTGGGACGAGAGGACACCTGGGTCTACAGAAAAGAACCTGCACAGCTCCCACACGGACGGCACTGGGCACTGAAACCGGACGGACATGCGGGCCAGCACCGCCTGCATTCCCATTAACTGGCCCGGCTCAGTGTCCACCAAGGGGAGCACCGTGACCGGGGTCACGGCTGGGCCAGGTCTGAATAGGTCCCTGGGACACAGCAGCGTAAGCCGGCAGCCGCCCAAACTCCACCCTTACGTGTGGTGCGGCCCCACCACGGCGCAAAGGGACAGACACTCACCTTCTCGCCCTTGGTGCCCTTCAGCCCGCGGATGCCGTCCGCCCCCTGTGCAGGCAGGAAAAGAGGCCGTGGTCACCAAGGGAGCCTGGCTGGGCCCCGGGGGAGGGGTGCAGGCACAGTCAGGCAGGGCAGAGCTCCACACTGGCCCCGGCCAGCCACCTCCCCGGGACAGGCTTCCTGTCGGGATGGACAGGCTCTCCCGTCCCCGCCCAGGGGACGCCGTCTTCTCCTCTGCGCAGGAGCCCGAGCTCACGCCTGGCCCTAGGCCCTGAGCTCCAGGTCCGCCCTTGTGAGGCCAGCACAGCCTCCCACGCTAATGTCCCAGCCCGGTCCTCCCTCAGGGATCTGGGGATGGACTGGGACTCGGGCGGGGCCATCTCCTTATCTGCAAAGGGGCCAGTGAGACCCTAACCGCCTCCCCACTGCCGGGAGGGAGAGACCCAGCAAGCCACCGGGACAGGGCCCAGCACGCCCGCGCCAGGTGCCAATGAATGGGGCCAGGGGCCAGCGGACACTATCACTGACACTGCTCGGGCACACTGACAAGTGACAGAGGAAGAGTCGTGGACATCCATCGCTCCTCCCTGGTAAGTGACGCAAAGGGCAGGGTCACACACACTGTCCCACACCACGCCAGGCCCAGCACCTCAGCCAGCACAGGTGACAGCCGGGAACACAGCCTCGCTGACGCTGCTTGGGATCTCAGACCTCCGAGCAGGGCGACCTGCCCGCTGGACCCAGACAGGGCCCACGCCTCCTCCCAGCTGAGGCTGCTGCCTGGCCAGAGCGGCCTGCTCTGAGGACCCGGGGAGTGGCCAGCTGCCCTCTGGTGGCCAGGCCGTGTCACAGCCGGGGCTGCGGTTCTGAGCCGTTTCCCTGGGGCTGAGGTGGAGGGGACCCGGAAGAGACAGAGGGGCACGCAGCAGTCAGCGTGGGGCATGGCGTGGTCTCCGCGGCCTGCCCTCTCTCTGGAGGGACAGCTGCTGTGACTCTGGAAGCACCGAGGGCTCCACTGTCCCAGCTGTGAGGAGCAGGCTTAGCTGGGCCCATCCAGGGCCTGGTTCCGGCACCAGGAAAAAAACGCAGGGCCTCGGGCACGAGAGGGGAACCTTGCAAAAGGGACAGTGCCCTCAAGAAAGTCCAAGGGGCCTGTCCCCCTCCTTCTACGAGGACATTTAACAAAGACACCATCTACGAAGCAGACAGCACCCCTCACCCAACACGGAACCTGCTGGACTCTTCAACTTGGGCTTCAAGCTTCTGAGACTGTAGTAGAAGACACTTTGCTTCTCAGGCCCCCAGTTTGTGAGATTTCGGTTATAGCAGCCTGTTGTGATTTCTATCTCAATGTCCCCAAGAGCCTCATGTCCGCAGGGGCTGGGCTTTTAGGAGGCAACTGGACCACGAGGCTCACAGCCGACTTGCTCTTAGGAGGTGTGGCTGGTCGGAAGAGGCGGGTCACTGTGGGTGTGACCCGGAGGTGCTTATCTCCCTTTCCAGCTTCTCCTTTGACTCGCTCCACTTCCTGTCCACCATGCCATGAGCAGCTTTTCCTCCCCCAGACCCCTCTGCCATGCCATCTTGCCTTGGAGCCAGTAGACCAAGGGCTGACAACATGAGCCACCTCCCCCCGTTTAGTTTGTTGACAGCCAGTGTTGCACCCCAGCAATAAGAAAGCAACTGAGACAACCCAACAGACTAAGACCGACACCATGTCAGGAAAAGGCCCAGCGTTAGTGGGCAATAACTGCAGCCCTCTGGCCCAGGCCCATCTGTCTCCAGCAGTGACAGCCGGGCCACTGCTCCCACCCACAGCTCTGCCACGCCCACCCGGCCCAGGCCCAGCCCAGCAGGGTGCCAGGATCTGTTTCCCCAGTGAGACTCACTTCAAACCTCACTTTGCCTTCCACTGTCTGATTCCAAGTCTAACCGGATTGCTCATGTCACGAGTGAATTTTAATCAGACAGACAGATGAGCACATTATCCAGAAACATTTTAAGACGAACACCTTTCAGCGCGCAGAAGCAGCCTTATGCAATTAGCCATGTACGGGAACCGCCAACGGCTTGCTATGCGGCAGGAATTTGTAAGATAAACATGCATCTTTGGGCTCACATAATCACCATTGCTGCTAAATTACCACCCTTGTAAAACGCATGAGGCATTTTGCTGGTGAAAGCAGGCTATGGGGGAGCCCGACCTGCCCGAGGCTCCCAACCCCGGAAGGGCCCTCCTGACTGTTCTGAAATTCACTTGGATGCATCATCTTGGTTCACAGGACACAGAAGCTGGGGCCACTCGGGACCAGGGAAGGGAAGTCAGCAGCCAAGCAATGGCCGGCATATGGACTTCGGCGTAACTGGGTGTGGTGGTCCCTGAAAACTTCGGTCCTGCTTTCTGGAGCCCCAGAAGCAGTTGTGCGCTGCCTCGGGCAACAACACTGGACAAGGTTCAAATGCCACAAACTGCGGATGCAGGCAGGGAGCCCGGCCCCCGCCTCGCACAGTCCGAGCCCACACGGGTTGTCCTGTGAGCGTGCGTTTCCCCTTTCAGCTTCAAATCATCCTGAAGGACAGAACCAACGCCGGCTTCCCTGATCTCTGAGCTGTGGCCACGTCTCCCTCCACCCGGGAGAGGGAAGAGCCCTCGCCTGCACCCACCCCTCTGTGTATGGAGGAGCCACAAAACTGGAGATTAAACCACGCAGCTCAGAGCAAACCCGGCGAGTGCTGATGGGCCTAGGGGACGTGCTCGGACACTGCACCGCACTAACAAGACTCCAGCGCCTCGAGCAGCAGGACCACGACAGCAAACAAGCACATGCCTCCCACGGCTCCCCCAGCAGCTCTGGCTGCCCAGATGGCGTCAGCGGGGCATGCGGGCTCTCCCTGTGCTAGGGTGCAGACACGTGTCCGAGCTCCCTGCCTGGCCAGGACCATGGCTGCCAGAGGCTTCACAGAGGGTTCTGGGCTTGGTGATAGGCGACAGAGGGAGAAGTGTGAGGCGGGAGGAGGTGCCCTGGTCCTAGCAGATGGCCAGGGCCCACCACCTGCTTCCTCAAGCCAACTAGCCATCGTCCCCTGCTCCAAATCAGCCCTTCCTGGTGCCGCAGGGACCCGATCCAGTGTCCCACCCCTGACTCGGAGGACTGGGCTGCTCCTGGTGGCCGGAGAGAGATGCAACCTGAGGAATCCCCAGGAGAGCTGTGCTGTGCCCTGTCCCATCCTGACCTCCACAGGGACCTGGAGCCGCACACACCCCACTCACCTTGACTCCTCGAGGGCCTGGATAGCCGATGGGACCCTGGGGGCCAGGTGGACCCTAAAACCAAAGGGAGACACCGTTAGCTCATTGCAGGGAGGGCACCTGGGCCACTGCTGTCAACTCCAGATCCTCCAGCATAGGACGAGGTGATGCCCTGGGGTGACCCGTCCCCCACCCCCAGCACACAGTCTGCTAATGAGTAAAGCAGCTGAGTGCATCTCCTGGTGGTGAGGACACCTGGGGCCAACAGAGCTGCCTGGTCACACTCCAGCAGCCCAGAGACCGTGAGTGACCAGGCCGGGACAGGAGGAAAGGCCAGTGGTTCCACAGAAGCTGCCATCAGAGAGAAGCGTCCCCAGCAAAGAGCCTGGGGCTAAAGCAGCAGAGCTTCTGGTCACACAGAGAGCACAGGGCCACTGTCTGATGGCTCCTGGGAGTCCCCAGGCTGCTGACTCCTGGCCCAGGAGACCGTGGTGAGTGACTGGCAGGGAGCCGGGTACGGTGAGGACCCACCTGGCCTCCTTTCTCTCCTGGAGGGCCTTCCTTGCCAGGGTGCCCCTGTCAGGTGAGAGAAGGCTCATCAGTCATTGCCACCTCCAAGAGCGGCCCCCCGGATTCCCACCGCCCATCGCTGTCTTGCAAGGTGGCAGTGACGGTCACAGCCCCACCCTCCCCTCCCCAGGAAGATGGACTTCAAGGACAGCTGCACAGGCACCCAGCACAGCCGGGCCACTCCCAGCCCCTCTGCAACAGTGGACAGGAAGCCTCAGCCCGCCCTGACCACAGCCAGCGCTGGTCCCTGAGGGGTACGTGTGTCCCACACCCGGCGTAGTGTGACAATGGCCACGATCGGTGGCTCCTGGCTTGGCGCCCAGCCCACCCTTCAGGGCAGATTCCACCAAACACAGATGGGGGCCGGGGACGAGGAGGGCCCTGCGCAGGCCACACGGCAAAATGGACACTGGGACGAGGAGCTGGGACCTGGCTCCAGGCACTGCGGCCTCCCTGACCAGCAAGGTCCCTGCCATCTGCAACCCATACCATCTGACACTGTCTGACGTGGGGAAACTGAGGAAAGGTGGGCAGGGGGTCCCCATGTACCCAGGTCTTCACACCTGGGGGCGGCCAGGGCTCAAGGGGTCACAGCATCTGCAGCTGTGGCTCGGGACCCAGCTGTGGAGACCGCTGAGAAACATCCACCTGGGCTTTTGTTGCTGTTGCTTCCCACGGTACTGGGATCGAACCCAGGGCCTTCACACTGCGCTGCGTCCCCAATCCTTTCATTTTTTATTCTGACACAGAGTCTTGCTCGGTTGCCCGGGCTGGGCTGAACTTTTGATCCCTCTGCCTCAGCTTCCCCAGTGGGGTGCCTGGCATCATGGGTATGCACTGCCACGCCCAGCTCCTTGGTTCTGAGCTGCGCAACTGTAGTTGATGCTTTTTTGCAGATGTGACCCCTTCCCAGTGGGAGCCTGGGTGGCCCTGGAGGACATTTAGGGCCTGGGTGGGCCAGCACCTGCTGTTCTGGCCCC
>RJWM01052322.1:0-10136 GCA_004363535.1 Dasyprocta punctata | reverse complement strand
CGCCCACACCTGGCCCCGCCGGGTCCTAACAACCGCCTGACTGCACCACTGCCCACACCCCTGCCCTGCCCTGCCCTCCCCCGCCCTGCCCTGCGCATCCGCCGCACCCACCCACGGACTGCGGCCCTTTGTGATCTGGACTCATCTCGGAGGTACCTGAACTGGCCACAGCCCATGGACTTGGATTCAGGAGGCTGCTCCTCCCTCTGCAGGACCACACCAGCCCCTCCTTCAGCGGGACCCATTCCCTGCCCTCTCTCAGAGACCTCTTTGTGTTCCTCCTGGCAGCCACAGTCAGTCATTGCTTTCTCCTGAGGACCGCTTAGTTCTCCCCGGTGTCCAGTTTTCTTCTGAGCTTGCAGCTTCTCTCTGGTGTGTGTGCCTTTGTTTCAACACAGTCAGTCACCCCTGTGATCTTTCCAGCTCTTCTACATACACTGCCTGTACAAAAGTCTTTTCCTTACTTTCAATAAATGTCAGACACTATTTGAAAAGAAAAACTGCGTCTTATTCTATAGGACACGTCTTCCTCATTGGGCCTGAAATGGGATCCACTTCCTATTCAAAAGATATATGTCCTGCAGCTCGGTGTGTAAAGTTGACTCGTACATTAAATAAACCTGGAAATTGGGTCCTGTGGTGGTCCTGGGGGTGGTGATCTTACTGGCTGCCATCCCATCCCAGATGATGAGTTTTCTAACGCAGTCACTCTCAGTTCCCTTAGGAAATGGACCTTAATCTGATGTTTGTCAAGGCAAGGTAAGGAGAAGTCAGAGAGCTGCTTCTGCAAAAGCTTCTCTCAGTTCCAGAAATCTGCACAGCACCTACTTGTTACCATAAATCCCGTACGTTTGTTGTGAACCCTTGTCAAATTTTATTTATCCTAATAGGGAACCAGAGAAATGGCATAGGTGCTTCAGTAAAAGCTTTTGCATTCATCTTACTTGTTTGGTAGTAGAAAAAAGAACTCAGATCTCTGGATAAGTCAGACGCAACTGGTATTACAATTGTAACTGTCTCTAATGGTTAAACAGAAAATTTATTTCCTCACATTTCTGTATATGTTAATCTCAAATCTGTAATAGTCTGACAGTGAACTGGACCAACAAGACCAAGGAGGCCAAGGTCAAAACAGAAGTTTGGGAGCCTTTAATAGTAATAATAGTAACCAGCCAGCTGGGACTGAGATCCTCCACACAGGGAGGTTCAGAGCAGCCCCAGGACTGTCTGAGCTCCTCCACGCAGGGAGGCTCAGAGCAGCTGGACTGCCTGAGCTCCTCCACACAGGGAGGTTCAGAGCAGCATGGACTGCCTGACAACCTCCACGCAGGGAGGCTCAGAGCAATGTGGAGCCTTTACAGCGAGCAAAATTTAAAGCAAAAAGCACAACCTGGTTAGAACAGTTTGTCTCTCAGTGATAGTCATACATGGGAAAGTCTTATCTTTACCCTTTTACTTTACTGGAATTTGTGTCAACTTGCTAGGTGAGAGCATCTTACAGGGAGGCCGATATGTTACCATATGTTATCTTTTAAAAAAAACAGGGACAGCACATCCTGGCAGACAGTCAGTTAATACCAGCACTTTAAAAACATCGCAAGGGGTTAAGGGGGGCTGAGTCATGGGTGAACATAGTCTTATGTTTTAAAGACTTTTAGCTGGCCTACCACAAAATCTACCATATTGAAAAGCTCTTCTAGCTCATATGTCCCTGGGGAAAATTGAATGTACACACAGAGACAAGTAATCCTGTCCTACTTGTAGTGTAACAAGCAACCATCTGCTTTTTTTTTTTTTTTTTTTTTTTTTTTTTTTGCGGCACCGGGGATTGAACTCACAACCTTGCACCTGCCTGACAGGTGCATGAGCTGCTGAGCCAAACTCCCAGCCCTGGTTTTTCGAGGCAGGGTAGCACTGTGTAGCTCAGACGGGTCTTGCACTCGTGTTGTAGCCCAAGCCGGCCTCGAACTCACAATGCTCCTCCTACCTCAGCCTCCCGAGTGCTAGGATTAAAGGCGTGCGCCACCACGCCCGGCTGCTTTATTTCTTATATGCTTGATTTTTTCCGGAACTTAACAAATGAAGAATAAATCACAAGTGTTTTTCCCATTAACCAATGTCTTCATTTGAACAGGTAAAATTTTGCTACATATGCCATATCCAGTGGTTCATACAGGTGTGCATGGAGACAGAGGTACCTTAATTCCATTTGTATTTCATAATTTTTTATTCCCAGAAATGTTTAAAATCTTTAGCTTGTAATTTGGGTTGGAGTAGATGAAATTCTTCTTGAATCCAGAGGGAATATTTGAGTAACTTAACAAAATGAATTTTTAAAAGTAGCAGGGTTCTTAAAACGATTGAATCCTAACTAATTAGGAGACCTATTTCAAGGTGCTGGCATCAGCCTTCCTGGGCAGAGATGAGGAATGAGTAAGTACATTAAGCATATTCACTACTTGGTTATTGAACAGATTCTGCTGAAGTCGTTTGAAAAGTGTTTTGAGTGCAATTTACCAGGTAAGTCAAGCATGTTCCGCATGGTCTGTCCACTTGGCTGTGGAGGTAGTTAGAATGGCCAGAGACCTCCTGGGTATCCTTTGAGCAATATTGGTTTCCCCATCCACCTCACCTATAAGGCCCCTGTAGTTTCTTCCTTCTGCCAGAATGGTTGTGTTAGAGGGTTTTTCTTTGGTTCACAGTAGTTCTGTCATCCCCAGTTCTCTTGTGTTGGAAGTGTCTTGGTGATGCCCATAGTTCACATAAATCAATCGAGTACAATTTAATAGGATTCCATAAGTGGGGACAAAGGAATAGTGTTTTTAAAGGTAAAAAGGAGTTTCTTTTTTCATGACTTTCCATTCTCACTTTTTTCTCTTTTTTTTTTTGTGTGTGTGTGTGTGTGTGCGTGTGTGTGTGTGTGTGTGTACCCAGGATCTAACTCAAAGCCTCGCATCTGCCAGGCAGGCGCTTAGGCCACTGAGCTAAATCCCCGGTCCTATTTTTTTTTTTTTTTGAGACAGGGTCTCACTATGCAGTTCAGGCTGGCCTTGAACTCACTCTGTAGCCCAGGCTGGTCTCAAACTCACAATGACCCTTCTGCCTCAGCCTCCTGAGTGCTGGGATTAAAGGCGTGCACCATCACCCCCGGCTCCTCATAAGTTTTAGGAAATGTAAAGATTGACAATAAAGAAAATGAATATAAGAAGACAAAAATTCAGTTAACCTTTTTTTGGTGGTTGGTTACATATCACCACAGCTGCTAGTAACAGATCTTATACTGAAAGTACTTAGACTTTGTGTATGTATCTGGGGATGGGAAACAAACCTTGACCTTGTTGAGATGGAGAATGTGGTTCAGAGAAAGCTGTCTGGCCTGAGCCTGTAGGTTCTGGCCCATAACTCAGTTCCTGCTGCTCCTCTGTGAGCTCTTCTGGTGATTGCACCACCATCGCTCACCCATCCTCTGTCCTCTCCATCTCCACACTGTTACTGATCTCCACAGACAGTGGCCAAATTCATATTGCCCCTGACTCTCACTCAATGCCTGGGTCCTTTCTCCCCACCTGAGCCCCTGCCTTGATCCCAATCACCTGCCCTCTCCAGCCCACTGACTGCAGAGGTCATGACACACTGCCCAGTGGAGCCTGACTGATTCTGTGTCTTAAGGCAGCTGACAGCATAGTGTCACACGATCATAAAGGACCATATAGAATTTCACAGCCTTGTTGTGTCTAAGTATATAATAAGCCTGTTAATTTGGGCCTTAGGCTAAAGGTTTCAGTGATACTTTTTCTGCACCCTTGAGTAGAAGACTGTATTTACTCACACTAGAAACCAAGCACATTTTTTGTAAGATTCTTAGGATATGTTCTCAAAATGAATGTAAAGATTGAAGTTTGTGTAATGCCTTAAATACTATAGCCTGTTAAAACCTTGCTCCAGATAGATTGTTCTTAAATTACATTCTCATAAGTAATATGAGAGGATGTCCCTTTGCCTTTGCCCTTGTCATTATTAAACTTTCAACACAGAGAAAATATTCCTGACAACAAATAATTTTTCTAGAAATAAAATGTCCCTTTTTTGGTTCTGTCTCATCTCTATCTATAAAATAAGGAGACGCTTTAAAAACTTTGACTTTTTCTGTTTTTCCCTTCTATGTTACCAAAATGGGGATATTTGAGACATTTTAACTTCCACATTCCTCTCTCATCTCTCAAATCATTGGGTGATAGGAAACGCAATAGGAATTTTAATATCATTTTTAGGACTCTACAGGGATCACTAATTTATAATATAAAAGCATGTCATCAACTTTTAGACATCGAGCATTAGAAGATACAGAGGTGCCTCAGTTCATGAATTTAATTCTTTCCATAATTCTGGTCAGAAACTGAATTGGACAAAAACCTAATCAAATTTAACTGTAAGGTCAACATTGAACTACAGCACTGAATTTGATTCGGTTCTAGTACAATTTGGTTTGCGACCAGAATTGTGGAAAGCATGAACCAAGCTACCACTCTGTCTTTAAGGATGAATACAATGGCAAGTTGAATTTACACTTTTTCAAAATTCAGGAAGATCCATGACACAGATGTGCTCCCATCTTCCCAAAGGAAGAAACGTATGTATATTCAAGTAATGAACTGGCAAAATTGCCAAATGGAGTGGTGAAAGGAAAAAAAAAAAACAGCTGCCCATAAATGTAAGACAACAAAGACCAGTCATCAAACAAAATTGTAGAAGTGATATGTTTTGGAAACACATTTACATCCACTAAAAATTCTTAAGGAGGGCCAGTTAGGCTAAAGTGGCTGTGGACTAGTTGTACAAGGGAATAAAAGTTTAAAGATTATATACATTTAAGTTTAAACTTGAAGGATTCTCTGTAATCCTTCCAAGGGTTCCACCACTCTCACATTACTCTAAAATTACACAGAGACAGCCTATTTTGGAAGTAAAAGCTGGGTCACACCCTGTGTATAGTCATCCTTCTCAACACTTTCCTGTACAGTCATTACTTGAGTGGAAGTACAAGTGCCTGACTATATTCCACTCCAGCTATCCAGTCATCTCTCAAGTGACTTTAATGAATATTCGGCTTTGTCTCTAGTTTTAACAGGTTGCTGACAACAGAAACAGGACATTCCTGGGAAGCCTTGGAACTTCAGACTATCTTGGGTCATCTGAGCCCGTTATTTGATGAACTGGCATCTATGCAGTTTACTTATGTAAGTAAGGCCATAAAGATGAGAAGCAAAGAACTTGCTGTGTACACAGCCATAACATCAGAGCCAGACCTGTCCATTTGCCAAAAATAAAACATGTTGAGCAGGTATGGTGGTGCACACCTGTAATCCCAGTGCTCTGGGAGGCTGAGACAGGAGGGTCAACAATTCAAGCCCAGCCCAGGGAACTTAGCAATTTAGAAAGACTTTGTCTTGAAATAAAAAAAGAAAGACTGAGGATGTAGTGTGTTACACAGGTCTGGGTTCAATCTGTTATCACTTCCTCCTAACACACACTAATATCTTTGGTATTTTTTGGCTTTTCTTTTGAGATAAAATCTTGCTATGCTGTTCAGGCTAGGCTAGAACACATGGGCTCAAGTGAGCCTCCAACCTCAGCCTTCTGATTAGCTGGGGCTACAGGCATGCACGACCACCCCTTGAAGAACATGCTAGTACCTAAAATATAAAAAATGGAGACTTATATGTATTGAGGTCCTAATACGTACAGAGATATATTAGCTATACCTTATGTATATGACCTTATTTCATCATTTTAAGATGGGAACCAGATTTCTTGTTACTCCTTCAGACCAGGACAGGTCAAGAGAAAAACACATTTGCAAATAAGAAAATATATTCCAGATATTTTAAGTAGTTATTTCAAACTCTTAGTGCAGATGCTTGTAAGCAGTGTTAGAGGGTCGGGCTTTAGCTGTCATATTATTTTCATAGTATTAAGAATATTAAAGCTATGCCATTGAAGCAGACATTGCTAATGGTCTGTCTTTATCCATTAGATACCCTTTTCATGGCCCAGTTATTTATAATTCATGGACCCCAACATTTATCCTCTTGGAATTCTTGACCATTTTTGTGTTTATCAGTTCACTGTAAGATTTTTTTCCCAATGGCCAGGATATGTGGTCAATTGTCACCAGACTTTAGAACCTTGTCTAAATATATGAAGAACCAGTGTCAGGGAATTGAAGTTCTCCAGAGAGCAGATTTTAGTTAATATCTGGTGAAGATGTGAATATAAACATCTTACATTTTTGCCTCTGATTAGGACAGATCCGAAGTGTGACCTGTATTGCCTCTAGAGTTTCTCTGTTGGATTGTGCCAAAGTGAACCTCCATTGGCACCTTGGTTGTTTTCAAAATATTGTTTGGTTTTCTTCCCTCCCTGTTCCACTTTCCCACTCTCATGTCATTATATTTTTGTTTGTATCATGTTTTAATATATCCTTTTCATATGAATTCTTGGTCAGAATCAGCTTATGGGAAATTCAATCTAAAGACACTACCGCATTGTTTTCTCAAGTTTTTTTTCAATTTTTGCTCTTACTATATGTGGTCCTCTCTCCTCACTTGTACTTCATATTATTAGTCTTAATTTTGTCAGTTGTATTTTTCTACTTTCCTTGTGTTGATTAACTTTATATAATAAGTATGTAGATATGTTTTCAGATCAGCAACTAAATAAAAGAATATAGAATGCATTACTCCTTAACTAGTAGAAAGCAATAAAGTATTAAAAAGAACTTATATTCTTTTAATTAAAAATTATTACCTTCATGTGTTAATGTTCTTTTTGTCACTAACTTAGGTTTGTTTTTTAATCTTCATTTTTAGACATTTATACTATTATTTGTTTAGATTTAGCTATAAATTTATTATTTTTGCCTTCCATCTCTTCTTTCATCACATACATTTTCACTGTATAACTTTCCTTTTTGTGAGTTACATTCTTTAGATGTATTTCTTTAAACAGTGGTCTATTTTGGAAAAGTCTGAATCTTGAATTTTCTGAAAGGTTATTTTAATCTTTATTTCCTGTTGAACTCAAAAATCAATACATGAATACACAAATACACAAATAAAAATTCACTGAGAGAGAAATCGGGGAAACAGCACTTTTCACAATAGTATCCAAAAAAATGAAATACCTAGGAATCAATCTAACAAAGGTTGTAAAAGAACTCTACATTGAAAACTACAGTACTCTGAAAAAGAATATTGAAGAGGATATTACAAAATGGAAAGACATTCCTTGCTCTTGGATAGGAAAAACCAGTATACTGAAAATGGTCATACTTCGAAAACTGTTACACACATTTAATGCAATTTCAATCAAAATTCTGATAGCATATCTCACAGAATTAGAGAAAGTCACCTGGAACCAGAAGAGACCTAGAATAGAAAAAGCAATTCTGGGTAACAAAGGCAAGACAGGGGGCATCACTTGCAATTTTACTATAAAGCTACTGTGATAAAAACAGCATGGTAGTAGCAAAAAAACAAAAACGAAACAAAACAAAAAACAGACCTGAGGATCAGCAGAACAGATTAGAAGATGCAGAAACAACCCCAGACACACTAAGCCACTTTATCTTAGGCAAAAGTACCAAACACATTCATTGGAAGAAAAAATAGCATCTTTAATAAATGGTGCTAGAAAAACTGGCTCTGCACATACTGAATACTAAAATTGGACCCATATCTTTATTTATTTTTTATTTTATTTTAAAGAGGATAAGACAGAATAAGACCCCTCAAAAAAAAAAAAACCAGTGTAAGAGACAGAGAACTTCAAAACATTATGAAATCAACAATAGTTACCATAATGCCCTTTGATGTCTTCAAAATAGCTGCAGATGATTTTGGACATAGTAAAAGTCAAACAGAACACAATGGAATAGAAGCAATAAAAATAAAACAATGAATGCAATGAAGGATTTCAAAATAAGCCAATAGAAAATCCAAAATTGCTACCATAATATATCTTGTTATCCTTGAAATAGCTTCTCCTGCCATTAGATTTAACATAATCAAACAAAGAGAATAAAACCCAGCCCAACAAAATAATGCAAATGATATAGGGCCTCAAAACAAGATCATAGGGAGTCAACGATGGCTACAACCCTCAGAAGGGGATCCCCCCTAGATGCCACACTGCTTACTGATAACTTCTGAACCTATGATCAGACCACTGGCCCTAGACCTGCGATGTTAGTGAAACACCAAAGCACTACAGACATCCAAATTGCATTTCACCTCAATAGATATCATCATAGCCTGTGTTTCTCCGGATAACCTGATCACTTATTGGGGTAGCGGGGTGCTAGTACTTCTTGTTTGCCAGCCCACGCACTGGAAGAGGCTGGAGTCTGGCTGTTCCCAGCCTGGAGGTGGCCTGTTCATGATGCTGGTTCCTAGACGGGTTTGTTTGCTGGTGCAGCCATTGTTCTCCCTCCCCCCAGTCCATGAAACTGGACCCATATCTTTCACTGTGCACTAAACTAAATTCGGAATGGGTGAAAGATCTAAATATTAAAACAAAAACATTATATCTGCTGGAAGATAGAATAGGTAAAAGTCTTAAAGACATTGGTGTAGGCAAAGGCTTTATGAATAGAACTCCGATTGCACAGGAAGTATCACAAAGAATCAACAGCTGGGATCTCATTCTATTAAAAAGCTTTTTCACAACAACAGAATGAAGAGACAACCTGAACCTGCCTGCAGGTCCTAAAAGAAACGGGGGTCTCGAGGAGAGGGCATGGAGATGGGGGAGGGCAAGGCTGGGGAGAGAGAAAGAAAGACAAGACGAGTATCCAGTCAAGTCTTCGTTTATTGTGGAAATGTTCAAGGTTTATATAGAAACGGGAGTGGAAGCTGTCATCATATGGGGGCGTGGACAGGCCATCATCATTTCCTGGCGGGTCAGGGGAGGATCATGGGAAATGCAGGCTGATGCACCGGATGCCCACAGGTCAGAGAGGCGGAGCGGCAGCTGTGAAGCTTTACCGCTCTCTACAACAACCCATGATGTGGGAGAAAATGTGTGCCAGTTGTTCCTCAAAAAAGGATTACTATCAAGAACATATAAAGAACTCAAAAAAATCAGACTTCCTGAATTTAAAGAACCAACCCAAAAATGAGCATCTGAGATGAATACACACTTCTCAGATGAAAAAATACAAACAACAAATAAATATGTGAAAAGATGTTCAACATTGCTGGTCATTCAAGAAATGCAAATTAAAACAACACTGAGATTCCACCAAACCCTAGAGGAAAGAACAGTTATTACTAAGAAATCAACCAATAACAAATGCTGGAGAAGCTATGGAGAAAAAAGTACTCTTCTCCACAGTTGGTGGGAGTGTAAACTGGTGCAACTACTCTGGAAATCAGTGTGTAGATTCCTCAAAAAACTAGAATTGGAGGTCCCATTGGACCCAGCTTTTTGCCTTCTGATCTTCCCAGTAGAAGTAAAAACATTGTGCCACAGCGATATGTGTGCACCCCGATGTTTATAGCAGTACAGTTTGTAATAACTAGATCTTGGAAACAACCTAAATGCCCATTGACTGAGGAATGGATAAAAAAGAGGTGATATTTTTACACAATGGAATACTACTCAACCATGAAGAAGGACAAACTTGAGATGTTTATAGGTAAATGGATGCAACTTGACACCACACTCATAAGTGAAATAAGTCAGACTTGCATGTGTACACATCATATTGTCTCCCAAGTGTGAGAAGCTGAAAGAAATAACACACACACACACATATGAGAAGTTATACTACTAATTTCTCTTAGCTCATTGAAAAGAACTGTTGTGCTAATACTGTTTGGACAATTAAATGCAGATACCTTGTATTATGATTAACTAATTTAAAGAAGACAATATACAGAATCGGTCCCGCGATCCTGCACGCCGCGAACCTCAGGGAAACGCCGGCCAGCCGCGCAGGACACAGAGGTACGCAGCCCAGCCCAAATCAGCCCAGGAACCCAGAGCTGCTCACCGGGGAATTGAACATCATAGCTGCAGGGACCTGGAGAGCTTGGGCCCCCGCCCCCCCACCAGAGTGCAGAGCGCACGGCAGC
>RJWM01052321.1:0-10145 GCA_004363535.1 Dasyprocta punctata | reverse complement strand
CCTTACCAGTGGCTATTATTATTACTTCCTATCATGAAAGAGGAGTCAGGTGGCTTTGCCAAAAACACATAACTAGTAAGTGACAATCAGAATTCAAAACAGACCATGTGGTAACTCCAAACCACTCCGCTTCAACACATATAAAAACATCATTGGATCAATGGCAAATTACTATACACATGTTAGCTTCTATAATAAGTAGCTCCACACAAACAAGTTTCAGATATTTCATTTAATTTCTAACCATAAAACAAAAATCTGAAAGAATGCAACCTGCTGAGCTAATGCCAGAGATCAAAACACTCTTATCTTTTATGTGCAGTTCCTACTGATGCTAGAACACCTCACCACCATGCAGTAGCTTAAAACAACGCACACATGTTATCTTACAGTTCTGAAAGTCAGAGGAGGAACTGGCCACAGGGCTGAAGTCCAGGTGTCAGCAGAGCCGCTCGCCTTCTGAAGCCTCTACAGGAGAATCTTTGCTTGCCATCTCCAGCTTCTAGAGACTCCACACTCCCTTCCTCTCCCTCCTTTCCAGCAGTATCATCCCCTACCCTCTGTTTTTGTCTTCACATCTCCACTGAATCTGACTCTTCTTTCTTTTGTAGGGACCTTTGTGATTCTAAAGTGCTCACTTATAAAGTCTGGGATAATCTCCCATCTCATGGTCCCTAACATAACCTGTCCATAAAGGCCCTTTTACCACACAAGGTAACACATTCACTGGTTCTGCATAGCGAGACATGGAAGACGTCGTTGGGAAGCATTTTCCCACCCACAACACCTTGCTGCCCATCAGTCATTTTAAAACTAATTAAAGAATCACCAGTGAAACAGCCTGCTTGGTTTTTCTTCCTATCTCCATATCCATTTAGCACAAGTAATCTTCCTCTGTAAATTCAGGGAAGAAGGCGAAAAGAAAATTAAGAAGAAGAGCTATTACCATAATAGCAAATATTTACTGTATGGATTGAGCCTTTAGCCAAAACTATGAAAAGTTGCCTTCTTTGAAAAAATTATGTTTTAAAATCCTATTACTAATTTTGAATTTTCATCCTTTTCATGCTCATATACTTTCTAGAGTCCTCATAAAAACTATGAGCCTTTCCATATGAGGATATGTGTATAATGAACAGCTTAGTGGTCTCTCCAGCCCAGGTTTAAAATTAAGGTTTTATTTTCTTAAGTATGGCAAACATGATTGCATTAATTGCAAAAGTGATTATAAATGCTTTCAAGGCATTGTTATAATAAAATATGAATATTTGTAGTATTTAAGCAAAAGATGTTTCGATTAGCATTTGTTTAACTGGCATTCTTCCATGCTGGTTGCATTCCCATGTGCTCTTAATGAAGAAGAAAGAAAACGTCTTTCTGTTGCATTGTTTATTATTATGTATTTTGAAATGCATGTTGGCTTTGATAACTAGGTTAGCATGTGATGTGTAAAGCATATGTGAGCTTATAAACTATCCAAATTCAGGGATTCTCAGACTTAAATCCACACATCAGAATTATCTGTAAAGCTTGTTGAAGCATAGATTACCCCAGATTTTGGTATTCACTATGTCTGGGTTGGGGACTGAGAATCTGCGTTTCTAAACAAGTTTCCAGTGACACTAACACCACTGCTCCAAAAACGACACATGGAACACTACTGTCTTAAATCCTTTCTTGAACATTGTGAAAATAAATTAGCTATATGCACGGGACATCTAGAAAAGAAGTTGGTAGGTAATTTGCATGTTGTTGCTTGACTCGACAATTCTGACAACTACTGAGTTGCTGGTTCCGGGCTGAATACAGCTTGCCCGAATGGGATCTTGGAGTCAGCACAGAGCTAGTCAGAAAATGTGGCTTCTTGTCCTGGGAGATCCTAGGACTAACTGTCCATGCAAACCCCCAGTATCTCTGGTGATGAGTCCCAGCTCTGAACCGTCCTTTTCACAAGACAATTGGCAGTGGGTGATTAAATAATTGATCTGACAGGGCTTTGCAAACTAAGAGGTACTATACATGTAGATATTTATTTCAAAACATTTCTCTGCAGAAATACAAAGTAACATATAATATAAATGTTTTATATTTATTTATATTTATTGGGGCATCATTTATAGAGCTATGGCATGATGTTTTGACAAAATGGTTAATTTCTTAGTTACCACAGTATCCTATTTTGTATGCTTTGCTATTTTTTGTTAAAGGAATAGATTCCATGTTGAAGTTAAATTGCTTACCAGTTCCACATTTCTCAGCAGAGTGTGTATGAATTGCCTAGGGATCTTATTAAAATACAGATTTTGAGTCACTGCGCCTGGGGAGGTATCTGAGATTCTGCATTTTGAATGTGTTGTCAAGCAGTGCTCAGGCAACTGGTTCAGGACCACACTTTGGGAAACAAGGACTTTGGTTTACTCAATTTATGTTCCTTAAATGATAGTTTCTTAATCTGTGATCTGCGACTTTCTAGCATTCTACAATTAGATCTCTCTCACTCGCTCTCTCTGTCTGTCTCTGTCTCTGTCTCTCTCTCTGTTCTGTCTCTGTGTGTGTGTTTATTCATGGATATGATTAGTCCATGCTCTACTAATATGAATTATCTTAAAGATAAATATTAGGCATTGTGAATTATTACACATTACTGTTAGCACAGATTTTTTTATTGAGAGTTAAATCAGTACATCCAATATTTTTAAAATGTGGATTTGATTTTTCTTTTAAAAATTTTTAAATGCTGTGCTTTGTCTTGTGCTGACCATGGGGAAATTATTTTAATCTTAGTCCAACAACAATCACTTTCATTGCAGGTGAAAATTGAGCTACCAACACAACTGCATGAGAAACACCATATTTTGTTTTCTTTTTATCATGTCACATGTGACATCAATGCCAAAGCCAATGCCAAAAAGAAGGAGGCTCTGGAAACATCAGGTACTAACAGGAAGCAGTTGAGGTGCTTTTATGTGTTATCCATTTGACTACAGGTGGAAGGTATTTTTAAAAGCTTTGATTTATTGAATTGTTTAGTGAAGTTTAGTGCTCATAAATCATAAATATCTTTAGTTTCACTTCTTGCCAGAGATGTTTGTGTCCAAAATCTTTCTCTGTTTTTCCTTTGCACAGTTGGTTATGCTTGGCTTCCTTTGATGAAACACAATCAAATAGCTTCTCAAGAATATAATATCCCAATAGCAACAAGTCTGCCTCCTAATTATTTAAGCACTCAAGATTCTGCAAGTGGAAAGGTACTGAGTAATGTATATGATTTAAGAAGAAAAACATCAGCTAAAAGGCATGAGGTTATCTTTTTTCTCTGCTATTTAAATCAAAATCACAGTGTTTGCATCTATTGTGCTTATGAATAGAGTTTGCCTACAATTTTCCAAGTCTCTTATTTAGTTTATGGCTACTAGAAATGAACTACAAAAAATAATTCCCTGATATTATATTTGGTCTCCTCTACCAGTATTACCAAATGTATTTGCATCTTGCCTTTTCCATCTCATAGTAGTAAAAATAGCATAAACTAACCTTTCATTTTTTTATTCTAAATTGTCATGATGACAGTGACAAACTGTTTTTTTTTTGCAGCATGGTGGGAGTGACATTAAATGGGTCGATGGAGGTAAACCACTGTTCAAAGTGGCAACTTTCATTGTATCAACAGTGAACACTCAGGTGAGTAGGTCCACCCTGAAATCTGAACACCTCTGACACACAGAATCATAGCAGAGCTCCTTCTGCCTGCACAGGTCATTCCAGGAGAGGTCAGAAGGGCAGGTGGTGCAAGACCACCAAGGAAGATGTTTGGGATATAATTTTGTGTCTCTCTGAAGATACAATCTCCTAATACCATAAGCCCAGATGCCATGAAACATCAGATAAAAATACTGGATCTGCATTTAACATGTTGAAATTTCCCCTGCAGTACAATTTCTTCCACTGATAACATTCAGACATTAAAATTAAATGTTAAAAATGAAAACTTTACAGTCCCTAGTACCAAAAAAAGAAAAATGAAAACTTTGGATATCTATTCCAAAATAAAGTCTAATTTTCAGCACCTTCCCAGGGCCATGAGACTGGTAAAAGTTTACTCAAGAGTCACTGCAACCAATTGCTGGCTTAGTGACCCTAGACAAATTAATTAATCCCCACCCCATCCTTATTTACTCATCAAGAAACTATGTCAATAAATTATCTCTGCTTAAGGTTGCAGTGAAGATCAAAACAATTTCACCAACAATATGCTGTCTATACATATGTAATTATTGTCATTATCGAGTCACCCCAAGGTGAAGTGTTCTCTGCCATGAATTATAAACTGCAAAGCAAATCATTGCAAGTACATATAATATCTATTTCTTCTTTTTCAAGTTCAATATGCATCTACTTTTCCATTTTATTTCATGCTCCTTTATCGCTAGCCCATACTTGGTTGCTAAGAAAACTGAAATAGTACAGTTACTGTTATAGTCAGGGAATAGATTTAATACAGTACACAGAATTTATAGGATTATCGTATAATATTCACCCAAAAAAAGTCAAATGTAGAAGAGTTCAAGAGATCTGTCAGCATCCTAGAGACACAAAGAATACAGCAAAGGGCCTGGATCTCACAGCAATGTCCTGCATGAGTCCTGCAAAAGGCCTAGAGCCCATGGCAATATCTTATATGTGTTCATGTTAAGAGGCTAAGGAATCTAATGATGGAAGACTGATGGGTCTATGCCAGAAAGTCCAAGGGCTAGTGCCAGGGGCCTGAGAATCTGCACCGAAAGCCTAAAGGATCTGTGCCAGAAGACTGAGAGATCTGCTTTAGAACCAGGAAACGACATTCAAGACGAAAGCAAAGACGAGAGCTCCCCCAAAGAGAGCAGCATCATTCTGGTGACAGGGAGGATCTGAGTTCCTCTGACAAGCAGAAGAACTGAAATCCTATCAGGAAAACCAACTGCAACAAAGCTCCTCCTAGGAAATCAGCAGTGTGCAACCTTCCCCTCCCGTTCTCCTTTTATAAGGCCATTCTGACAGCAATCCTCAGGTGGGTGTTCCATGCCCAGAACCACACTGATTCAATTCAGATGGGTGTCCCCACTCAAGTTGACCATTAGTTTATCCACCACAGTTGCCATACTGGGTCAGAATTTCAGTAGTCTCTGACATTTGAAGGCAGATTTAGTCTTCCTGCCCAGTTCTTTACCCACAACTGATTAAACTCATAGTTCTCTGATGCCATCAGCCCTAGTCAGACTTCACAAAATGGTCCATCTCTAGGAAACCCTGTTTTGCTTATCTCAGACTCTCCTGGGTTGCCCTTATAAGGCTTATCACAGGTCTCCCTCTAATTCACCCCCTTACATCCTTTCTCTACATCCATGTCTACCATCTACACATTCTCATAACTCAACTCCATTTCTAGGTACTAAGGACTTTGCTCTGCACTGTGCCCTCCAGCCACAGCACATCCACTGCTTATCCCAATATCACTGCGATACTAACAATTCCTTGGCCAGGAAGGCAATCCCTCCCTCTCTCTTCTTCTCTTCCTGTCATTGGTCTCATCAGTTCACACCTATCCTTCAAATATCGCTCAACTCTCACTTCCTCCAAGAAACCTTACCTGTTTCCTGATCCCACAGACAAAGCTGGGCTGACTTGTCATGTACCCTGATGGCATCCTGCTTTTTGCTCGAGGCTTTTTATCTAATCATGATTAAATTGGGTGGGTGAAAGTCATGGCATGGTGCTGGTCTCCTGGCCGTAATGAAAGGGCCACATAATGAAAGGGTGACCTTTGCCTGCAAGGGTCTGGTAGCAGGTCAGCTTTCAATAAATAATGTTCTGAGTGAATCAGAGAAGTGATATTTAAAGGGGAACAGTTGTCTTGAACTAAGAAAAGAATTACAGCTCAGAGACAGAAAACATTACATACATACACACACACACACACACACACACACACACCAGCCTGAGTGGAATCCATGCCTCAGACACTCTTTTAGAATGTTCAGTGCTAAAGAAACATGTGATATTCACTCTACTCATCTAGCTCACTTCCAAACTGCATAACTCAGTGCAGAAGTTAAACAATAGTCTTCAAGGGTAAGAGCTGGTTTTTGGTTTTGGTGTTTTGTTTTATTTTGTTTTGTTTTTCAGTAGTGAGAATTAAACCAGGGTCTTCACACTGAGCTACATCCCCACCTTTATTTCCTTCTTTCCTCCTGTCTTCCTCCCTTCCTTCCTTTCTTTATTTTTAAATCTTGAGATAAGGCCTCGCTAAATTACTAAATTGCCAAGACTGGGCTCAAACCTGTGACCTTCCTTCCTCAGCCTCCCGTGCTGGGATTTTAGGGCTGCACCAGTTCAAAATCACATAATCTTTTTTTTTTTTTATGGACTTCCTACTATCAGGCCCACTCAGACATTTATTTTAAACCTGAAAATATCCCTATGCAAGTTAAAAAGTACATGGTCTCATATGTGATAAATAACATGTAAAAGAATTAGTAGAAGGCTATCGAAGAAGCAGGGATGGGAAAATAAACACAGGAAATTTGACAAAGAAGCACAGCTACATGAAGCAATTCTCCAGTCATGGTGCCCTGTGGGAATGAAGTAGGAGAAAGAGTGGACTTTGTCAGGTGGAGGGAGCTTCATCGATCCCAAAGGTCCTGTGGAAATGTGTGCTTGGTGTCTGACTTCATGGCACACCCCTGCATGGGAGCATCAGCCCTGCAGAAGCACCCATCCCTTAGAAACATGAGTATTTGCCACACAGTTTGTGTGTCATCAGAAACAAATATTTCCTTTGCTGTTGCAGGATCCACATGTGAATGCATTTTTCCATCAGTGCCAAAAAAGAGAGAAAGACTTGTCGCAGTCACCTACCTCAAATTTCGTCCGCTCTTGTAAGGTAACATGACATGCAAGTAGTGTCAGTTGTTCTCCAGGGTAAAAATGGGAAACAGAGACCCTTCATTTCCCACTGAGTAGCAAATGAAGAGATGTTTAAATACCTTATCAACCCAGAGAATAACGCATTGAATTTCATAGTTTCTAAGTAGCTGGGTCTATTGACTAGAAAAAGCAAAGGTTGGGATTATTTTTCCTAAAATAAAGATGAAAAACAGAATCTACTATTGTAATCTACTATTGTTGACTGGAAAGTCCTTCCCACATTACCTGCAGGCCCATATGCCAAGCTTAGTGCGGTGAACAGGAAAGCAGATAAAGGTGAGCTGTGATATTCATCCTCTGGTTCTAAAATACACCAGCAGAATATACTCTGCTATTTTTTCTTATTATTTATTTCACAAATTTAAATCATACGTATTTACCATGTACAGCATGATGTCTGGAGGCACATATACACCATACAACAGCTGTTAATTTTTGTGGTGAGAGCATGCAGTATTTCACCTGGCCCATTATACTAGCATAGGATATCCTCCTGGTTCACCAATGTTGTTGCAAGTAACAGTATTTCCTTCCTTCTCGAGACTGAATAGTGGGCTATTGTCTAAATACGCTACATTTTCTTATCCCTCTATCCGTTGATGGATGCTTAAGTCGATTCCATATAGTGACTGTTACAAATAATAGTGCAGATTGATTTCTGACATCCTGATTTTATATCCTTTGGATATGTACACAGTAATGGATTTGCTATTGCGTGGTATTTTATTTTAAATTTTTTGAGGAACCTCTGTTGCTGTTTTCAGTAATGGTTGCACTGATTTAAATTCCTACCAGCACTGTGTAAAGGTTTCTTTTTCTCCGCATCTTCAACAATACTTGTCATTTGTCTTTTTTTTTTTTTGATACTATGGATAGAAACCAGAGGCTTCACTCTTTTTTATTATTTTACTTTTGAGACAGCTTCCTAAATTGCTAAATTACCCAGGTTGGGCTGGAACTTATGATTCTCTGTCCTCCGAGAGTGCTGAGATTATAGGTGTGCATCACCATGCCTGGTGTCATTTGTCTTATAATAATAGCCATTCTGTTTTTTGGCATTTTTTGGTTTTGTTTTGATTATTTATTTTGTTTTGTTTTTGTTTTTTGCTTTTTGTTTTGAGACAGAGTCTCACTGTGTAGCACAACCCTCCTGCCTCTGCCTCCCAAGTGCTGGGATTATAGGCTTGTACCACTATGCCTATGTGATCATAGTCATTCTAACAGGGATGAGGCAATAACCTTACTGTGGTTTTAATTTGCATTTCTCTGATAATTAAATATACTGAACTGTTTTTTTCTTTACTTGGCCATTTCTGGGTTTTGGGGTTTTTTTTAGAAATAGATTTTTGACCTATTTTTTAATCAGATTGTCTGTTTATTTCCTATGGAGTTGTTGGAGTGCCTTGTATATTTTAGACATAGATCCATTAATAGATGTATCTATGCAAGTATTTTCCATTAATAGATGGAGCCTTAAAAATATTTTCTCCAACTTCATAAATTGTCTCTAACTTTGTTGATTTTTCCCTTGGCTGTGAAGAAGCTTTTTAACACGATGTGGTCTATTTTCACTTTGTTGCCTGTACTTTTAGGATCATATACCAAAGCAAACAAACAAACAAACAAACAAAAACTTTGCCTAGATCAATGTCCAAAACTTTCCCTCTATGGTTTCTAGAAATTTTAGAATTCAGTTCTTGAATTTAAGTCTTTAATCCAAAATATGCTTTAAATTTATTAGATACCTTTTTTCTGCCAATTTACTCACAGAATTTGTTGAACGTGGACAAGATTCATGCAATCATGAGTTTTCTGCCTATAATCTTGAATCAGCTCTTCAAAGTTTTGGTACAAAATGAGGAAGATGAAATAAGTACAGCTGTCACCAGGTACCCATAACACAATCCTGGGAGAAGAGATTTTATAATCTTGTCTACATACAATCTACTTTAACTCAATAGTCATGTTCTGGTATAGATTTATAATTCATGTAGATATTTTTATCAAACTTAACTATATATCACTCTTGAATTTTTACTTTCTAATCACCGATTATGATCATTAGTAAAATGTTAGTTTTTTTGTGTGTTTTAAAAATAATTTTTTTTGAAACATGTAATTGAAAGACACAATATGGAAAGAACTGGTGTATGATTTGCCCAGTTTCTCTCATGTGGGAAATATATATATATGGGGCTACATAACATGTAATTTTTTGCTATTGACTTTGACACTCATCATAATCCTCCATAGATTGACCCAGGTTGTTCATCTGTCGATAATTTATTCCTTGCTGAATATTATTCTCTGATGTGAGCATACCTTAGTGTGTTTTAACAGTTCACTTGTTGAAAGACATCTGGATTGTTACCCAAGTGGGACTATTATGAATAAACCCCATAAATACTCCTATAAAATGTACCAAGTAGCTGTATCATTTCACATTGCCATGTGAACTTTTTTAAAAATAATAAGCTTTTTGTTAACTACTTCCATTTTAAATTTGATTGCACTAATCAAATCACTAATTTGGGTAGTGATGAAATCATAATTTCCCATTATAGAGGCAGTGTCTTGAATTAATGATTTACTTATATATTCCTATTGGTAATTTTTGAAAGTCTTTGCATTCTGGAAGAAAAATTACTATGGGCATTGAAAGGTTTACAACATCTTCCTTAGAGGCATATTGTCTTTTCCAAAATTAGAGTTTTTAACCTAGTTTTTTAAAGTAGAGACCTGTGGTTCTGGAAAATTAAAGTGTCTCTAACAGTTTCAAAGCCAGTTCTTAACACAGATTAAAAGCAAGTTTGAAACCAGCTTGGCAACTTAGGAAGACCTTGTCTCAAAAAGAACCAAAAACTACATCTCAGTTCTAATGCCTTTTCCAAAAAGTGTGTATTACGCCTATATGTTGGAAGGCATGCCCCTTTAAAATAAAATATTACTTTAATCAGAAGTTAAAAGTCTTCATTTTTTATTAGGAACTAGAAATGATTCCTTTTCCAAGAAGACAGTGTCAGTGAATACACAGACTATAACTGGCCCATTGAACTAGAGGCACAAAGCCTCTAGTGGGATATCATAGTAAAAAGACATCACTTATAGCTTAAGTGTTTCAAAGTTCTAAGATTAGAAATGCATCACAGATATTACACATAATAAATGCCCACTACTGGGGA
>RJWM01052320.1:0-10121 GCA_004363535.1 Dasyprocta punctata | reverse complement strand
CCAGAGCTCTCCCAAAAAGAACCACAGCCATCCTCAGGGACAGCGAGGACCTGAGCTCCTCCGATGATAAGAGCCGAATTCATATCAGGAAAGCCAGTGTGACAAGTTTCTCCAGGAGAATCAACAGCGCACCATTTTCCCCTCCAGTTCTGCTTTTATGCTGCTGGCAACAATCCTCGAGTGGGCCTTCCACACCCAGAACCACACTGATTCAGCTTAGATGCCTGTTACAAGTTGACCACTAGTTAATCCACCACACTGTCATCTAGTTATTTCACTTACTTTAATTGAAAAGCGAGATCTCTGATTCTTGTTAGATTGAAATAATGCATTTAAAATAATCAGCACAGTTACTGGTGTCTGCCATGGTTAGCGTGCACTGCATGGTGTGATGAGGTAAGAGAATGAGGGGAAGAAGAAGTATCTCCCACCTCACTTCAGCCACCTCCAGTCACAAGACTTGATTCAGCGGTATGACCTTCCCAAGGATGTCAGGCCTTCTAAGCACAGATTAAACACAAACTGTGGAATACCATCCCTATTACTCTTTGTAGCTTGTGAGCACTGAGTTGTGGCCAGTCAGAATTAAGATGTGCATAAAGTATAAAACACATACCAGATTTCAAAGACATTGTATGAAAGAAAAAGAATGCAAAATCTCTCAAAAATGTGGTGTAGATTACATATTGAAATAATATTTTGGATATATTGGGTTAAGTAACATTTTAAATGTGGCTTTTTATTCTTTTAATGTGGCTACCAGAAAATTTGAGATTACGTATCTGTCTTATATTTTATTTCCGCTGGATGGCTTCGCACCGGAGCGTTGTCTGCCCAGTCGCCCTCCCTCTCTCCAAGGCTGGCTCTCAACAGCAGCCCAGGTTTAGGCCGCTCTTTGCACACACAGCGCATTCATTCCTCCTGCTGCTGGATCACCGCCACTGGCGGGAATTCCTGTTCCCCGCCATTGAGCTCCTTTCTAACGGAATCAAAACAGTCTCAGGCTTTACACTTGGAAATATTCACCTATTAGAATACACCAGCTTGAAGGGTCTAATGAAACTTTAGTTCACATTTGGAAGCCTCAAATGTATTGATGTTATTTTTATAGGAATAGTTTCATATTCATCTTGTTAGGTATAAATTACCAGTAACGTACTGTATAAATTTGAAAAGAAAGAAAGGTATCATTATCTGCTAAGGTTCCAGCATGCCTGTGGTGCACCATCCATCAGTTTTGCCTCTGCCCAACCGGAGGGCACTGGGTTGATTATGTTCCCACAGTTCGCTATCTGATGACTCTGGGACATTCAATTATTGTTAAAAATTCTGGAAACTTAATTTTAAAAATATTTTAAAATGCCTTCTTCCTGCCCAAGAACGTACCCCCACGTAAACAGTCAGTACCACTAGGAGTACTAAGGTTGCTTTGTACAAATTATTCCTCAAAACAAACAAACAACACAAGCCCATGAAGATGGGTTAGGAACAGTTTTCATCGGAGAATGTAGAGATCATTCATTACCTCCCACGACATCTTCTTTAAACATGGCTTAACTTAGTTTAATCAGTTGGGAGAATGTTGTTTTTTCCTCTTTCACTTGCCAGATAAGTCAAAAATATTTATTTTAAGAGACAGTTTAAGGATCTCTGTAATTTCCAATCTGTCAGAGTTTTACAAATGATTCTCAGTTGAATGCCTATCATTGTTTCCAATCTGGTCAAGGAAAAACAGAAAAAAGTATACAACTCATCAGAATAATTAGTTGATTGGAGGGGGCAAGTAATTCCAAGAATAAACATTTGACCCTCTGGCACCTCATAAACCCCTGGAGTGAGAAGGATTGTAAATTAAATATACAAGATGCAAAATGGTCCAGATGCACATTTAACATTATTGTGAGCATGTGGGATGCATTTAGATAAGTTAAAACCAAGTGTGGGTTTCGAGTTTGGCCATCTCTCATCAGCGGCATACTAAAGCTTTATTAATCTGGTGTGTGGATGGGGGCGGGGCGCGAGGGCTTGGTGGAAAGAATGGTTCGTGACAACAGTGCCCTCTGCTGCCCATGTCACCCCCTTCCCTGGCTTTGGATACCCATTTTTGAAGATGTGGGGAATAATGGCACAGAATTAGGAAGGAAAGAACAAACCTTTATCAAGGGCTTACAACGTTGCAAACATTATGCTATCATTTAATTCATTAAATTCATTACAAACCTGGGGAAGAATACAATTTGTAGATGAAAAAAAAAAACAGTTTCAAGAAGTTAAACAATTTTTACAAATTTCGTAGCCAGAAATGGATTAATCCAGGATTTAGACCTAGGAGTGTCTGGTCCCAACCCTGGGCTTCCTGCACCACAGCATACCCAGAGGTTGGGGACCCCGAGCATAGCTCAGACTCCTAAAATACGATGTTCAATCGTCCTGATTTGCCTGGGACTGACAGGGATTCAGAGACACTGGACTTTTGGTGCTAAAATCAGGAATGTTCAGGGCAAACCAGAACAAGCCAGTCACCATAGCTGGAATTCAGCTGAATTCCACCAGGCTGGAAGGCTCCTGTGTGGAAAAGGAGGAAGGCTGTGCCTTGGCTGTCCTGCTCCTCTTTGTGCCCAGGCTGCTGTCCTACTTGGTTTATGCCTGACACATCCAGGGGCCCTATCAAAGACATTCACATCTCTGCTAGTTACGTTTGCCTGGGTTCCTGTCCCAAGTCATCCACTCTAGTGGAGGGGAAGAGCAGACAGACTGTGGCCTCACCAGCCGGAAGAGCTGGGGGTGAATAACCGCATGGACGCTCCTGGGATGCTTGCCGGCAGGCCGGGCCCTCAGCTAGACCTTGTGCACAGCTTCTCACACATTTGTGCACATTCTTTATCCTCGGACCATTCCTCGGAGGCAGTTAGTATTAGCCCAAATTACAAGTTTAAAGAAGAGACAATAAGCTCAGAGAAAGGCTAAATCATTTGTCTAAGGTTACACAGCTAAAAAGGAAAATGTAGAATTCAGAATTTATTTCTGCCCGAAACTGTATAACTCTTTCTACCGTATCATAGTGCCTGCCTGTGATACTGGGATATGAGAAGAAATATATATATCTGGCTTTGGTCCCAGTCCCTGACATGGAGTCCCTAAGATCCTTGTGATTTCCTGAGTGACAGAAGCAAAAAGAAGGGCTGGGAGCTTGGCTCAGCAGCTTAAGTGTCTGTCTGGCAGGCACGAGGTTGTGAGTTCAATCCCTGGTGCCACAAAAAAAAAAACAAACAAACAAAAAAAAAACCACAGTATTAAAAAAAAAAAAAAGAAGCAAAAAGAGCATCTTTTGTTATGACGTATGACCCTAGTCCCAAGTTCCTGTCTGGAGTGTCTAAGACCTTTGGGATTTCTGGAATGGTAATAATATTTTTGTAAATTGATGAGCTGGCTGGTGGCTTCAGGATGAGGCCTGGTTAGAGCAGGGAGGGTTAGTGAGTGGCGGGGTTCACCCCCCCCCGTCCCTGTAGGAAAATGCAGAACGGCTGGAGATTGAGTTAATCACCAGCAGCCAATGTTTAACCAATCACACCTAAGTAATGAAGTCCTAGATTACAGGGCTCTGGGAAATTCTTAGTGACTGCCTGGAGATGCTGGGAGGGTGCCATCCCTGGGGAGTATGAGCTAAAGTTCTCTGAAGAAACTGAATCTAGATTCATGCACTGCAGAGGGAGAGAACCAGACCTCACCAGGAAGTGATCCCTGCCTGGAAACCATATCACTTTCATTGTTTTGTTGGGTTGGGTTTTATTCTTTTTTGTTTTGTTTGATTATGTTAAATCTGATGGCATGAGCAGCTATTTAAAAGACAGCAAGACATATTATGGTAGTCATTTTGTATTTACTATTGGCTTTTTTTGAAGTCCTTTATTGTATTCATTTTTATTGTTTCTATTCTATTCTGTTCTGTTTGATTTTTGCTATGTTCCAAGGTATTTGCAGCTATTTTGAAGACAACAAAAGGTATTATGGTAACTATTGTTGATTTTGTAAGGTTTTGAAGTCCTGTATCACTTATACTGGTTTATTCGATTGGTTTTATTGTTTTATTTTCCTTGGTTTTATCCTCTTTAAAATAAATAAATAAATAAAGCTGAAGGTATAGGAAGACAAACAAACAAACAGAAAAGAAACTGAATCTATATTAAAAATTCAGAGCCAGGCGTGGTGGCACACGCCTTTAATCCCAGCACTTGGGAGGCTGAGGTAGGAGAAGCGTTGTGAGTTCGAGGCCGGCTTGGGCTACAACGCGAGCGCAAGACCGGCCTGAGCTACATAGTGCGACCCTGCCTCAAAAAACTAGGGCCGGGAGTTTGGCTTAGCGGCTTAAGCGCCTGCCCTGGCAAGCGCGAGGTTGTGAGTTCGATCCCGGTGCCGCAAAAAAAAAAAAATAAATAAAATAAAATAAAATTCAGACCTTGTCGGGCATGGTGGTGCATGCCTTTAATCCCAGCACTCAGGAGGCTGAGGTAGGTGGACTGTTGTGAGTTCAAGGCCAGTTTGGGCTACAACGTGAGCGAGGCCAGCCTGAACTATATGGTGTGACCCTGTCTCAAAGAACTAGGGCCGGGAGTTTGGCTCAGCGGCTTACATGCCTGCCTGACAGGAGTGAGGTTGTGAGTTTGATCCCCGGTGCCAAAAAAAAAAAAAAAAAATTCAGACTTTGGATGCCTGACCATTGTGGATTGTAAGAGTCATTGTCTTGGGCTATCTTAGGCCCCTGAATAGCCACTTAGCTTTTGTATCTTACCTAACATCCTCACGACTATTAGGTGATCTCAAAATGTATTAGTAAACTTAGTAGACCTCTAGTTACACTAACCTTAAAGCTGAGAGTGCGCTAAGATGACATCTGAAACCTAGAGATTTCCACACTTTGCTACAGTCCACCTACTGACTCCCTCCTAAATACCATGTGTATTTGCTAATGTATTGATTTATAATTGATTATAATTTTCTTTTGTTGTGTGATTATAAAAGTTCATGTAACCTTTCCCATAGAGGAACATGTCATTCAGGGGAATGGGAATCCATGTTTCTGGGCTGTGGTCAGTTAAACTTGACTCAGAATAAACTATTTTCTTATTTTCATTAAAGTAGAACCATCATTTTACCTTGACAAGATGTATGGTAGCTCCTGCCCCTTTCCCTTCCTACACATGGCCACATGCATGGCTTCCATTTAGCCGTTTGTGAGTTGTATCTTTCATATTAAAACAGTAAATGTAAATAAAATATTCCCCTGAGTTCTGTGAGTTGTTGGAGACCACGGGATTTATATCGAGAAGGTCAGAGTGTGGGACTTGGGATTGGTGTCTGAAGTGCAGACATCTTAGGACACTGAGCCTTAACCTGTGGACCCTGATGCTAGTGCCACACTGGACTCAACCAGTGGATGCCCCGGTGGTGTCTGGAGACTTGAAGGATTGGTGGCGTTGGATCTTATAGTCTTGTCCCAAACCCCCATATATTTAGTGTCTGCAATGTGACACTATCACAGATCACAGGCTGGGAGTGCTGGCACTTATAATCCCAGCACTTGGGAGGCTGAGGCAGGAAGATCATGCATTTGAGGTCAGCTTGGGCTCCACAGTGAATTCAAGGCCATTCTAGACTACAGAGTGAGATCCTGTTCCAAAAAACAACAACAAAAAATCACACAGCAGTCAAATATTGAGTTGTCCTTCTTAGTAAGTTCTTAAGAACTTATATTCATTAATTTCATTCTTTCATATGCTTTAAAATATAAAATATGCTTTAAAAATAAAATAACATGACCCAAACAGTATTACCCAGAATCTTATGTCATCACAATGGAGGCTGAAAGCCGGGCATGGTGGCGCATGCCTTTAATCCCAGCACTCGGGAGGCTGAGGTAGGAGGAGTGTTGTGACTTCGAGACTAGCTTGGGCTATGAGAGTGCAAGGCCGGCCTGAGCTACACAGTGCGACCCTGCCTCAAAAAACCAGGGCTGGAAGTTTGGCTCAGTGACTTAAGCGCCTATCTGGCAGGTGCAAGGTTGTGAGTTCAATCCCCGGTGCCACAAAAAAAAAAAAAAAAAAAAAAAAAGTGGAGGCTGAAGTTACCTGCTGAACTGCTGAACCCTGAGCTATATGTTAAAGCTGAGAAAATCATCTGGGCAACTGCTCGTTCTCACCACGTGCACTCTCCCAGAGTGCTGAATGAGTTTGCCAGGACCCGCCACATACTGAACATTGTCTTTCCATGATGAATAATGAAGTAAGCAGTGTCCATATGGCCTCATCCAGAGTGTTACCTAGTTAGTTTTTAAAAATGATAGTTTACCAGCTGGGCATGGTGGCACATGCCTCTAATCCCAGTACTTGGGAGGCTGAGGCAGGAGGATCCTTGTGAGTTTGAGACCAGCCTGGGCTACAAAGTGAGTTCAAGGCCAGCCTGAACTGGATAGTGAGACCTGTCTCAAAAAATAGGGCCGGGGATTTAGCCAAGTGGCGTTAGTGCCTTCCTGGCAGGGGCAAGGTTGTGAGTTCGATCCCTGGTACCAAAAAAAAAGAAAAAAGAAAAAAAAAGTTTACCAGTGTGGATTTCAAACGAATGGCTGGTGAAGTACTAAAACACTGTGATTCCCAGAGAAACATAAAGTAAGTTAAAAGAAAGTTTCCTGGCAGACACAGCTTGCACCTGATTCTGTAAGATGACAGAGGAAAGTGGAAGGAAATTCACAAAGACATAAGCACAGGGATAGGAATATCTTGCCTGGATATATATTTGTGTAATTGGAATGGAGAAACCATTAATAGGCCTACGTGTTTGTGGCTAGAAATCAAATACCCTGCTGGCAATTAAAATGTTTGAGAAGAAAATAAGACAATGATGTTGAGATCAGAGAGTATCTATCAGATACCTGAGCAAATAGGAGTTCTGTTAACAAAGAGGAATGGGCAGTTGATATTTGGGTGGATAAAAATTGCCTGCCATTCTGTATCTATACAATTGGAAGAATATATATATATATATATATATATATATATATATTTTTTTTTTTTTTTTTTTTTTTGGTACTGGGAATCAAACTCATGACCTCATGCTTGCCAGGCAAGCACTTGTGCCGCTGAGCTAAATCCCTGGCCCAAGAATATCTATCTGGAGCAGTTGTGATAGGCTCTAAGATATTGAAATCAACTATAGTATAGAGATGTAGGTATTCAATATGTGTCTTTTCTTGTTTTACCTGAGCATTCTATGATTACTTTTTTTTTTTTAATTTTAAAGAGAATAAAACCAAAGCTGGGCGTGGTGGTGCACTCCTGTAATCCCAGCACTCAGGAGACTGAGGCAGGAGGATCACTGCAAATTCAAGACTAGTCTGGGCTACAAAATGAACCAAGGCCAACCTGAACTGCATAGCGAGCCCCTGTCTTTAAAAGAAAAGAAAAAAAGAAAGAAAAGAAAAGGAAAGAAGTGGTGGTGCACGCCTTTAATCCCAGCATTTGGGAGGCTGAGGTAGGAGGAGCGTTGTGAGTTCGAGGCCAGCTTGGGCTACAACGCGAGTGCAAGGCCAGCCTGAGCTACACAGTGCGACCCTGCCTCAAAAAACCAGGGCTGGGAGTTTGGCTCAGTGCCTTAAGTGCCTGTCTGACAGTCGCAAGGTTGTGAGTTCAATCCCCGGTGCTGCAAAAAAAAAAAAAAAAAAAGAAAACCAAACAAAATCAATCAAGACAATGAAAGCAATACAGGACTTCAAAATAAAATAATGGGGAATTAACAATGGCTACCATAATGCCTCTTATTATCCTCTAAATAGTTGCTCAGACTACCAGTTTTAGTTCTGCAAAGTCAGTCAAACAATACAAGTGTTGTTTCTTTACTTCAGTTGGTATCATTGAAGCCTGTATTTCTCTGAATTGGCCGTGCTTACAGGGTGGGGTGGGGCTCTTCTGCTCTCCTGGCCAGCATGCTGGCTGGCTGGCGCATGGAGGAGGGAGGCCTGGGTTCCTGTTCTTCCCTGCTGGTGTGATTGCTCATGATTACGATTTAAAGCTTACGAAAATTCCGTGTGAGGACAATATGGGATATTAACTCTATTTCAGTATGTTATTCAAAATGGGCCTGGCACATAGTAAGCACTTAAAAATCTGTTGAATGAATGAGTAAAGAAATACATTTTCACTTTCTTCTCTTTACATGAAAGTCTATATCTGGACTTGTGGAAAGGAAAATTCTACTTTTGTCAACTCAAGCCAATTTAAAGTTTAATAATAATTTCAAGACAAAAATGTTGCCCAACATCCTACAACTCCCACGTAGATAAACTTGGTGGTACATGTGTACTCTG
The DNA here is from genome assembly GCA_004363535.1 of Dasyprocta punctata. NCBI lineage: Eukaryota > Metazoa > Chordata > Mammalia > Rodentia > Dasyproctidae > Dasyprocta > Dasyprocta punctata. The sequence continues at coordinate 1,765 of RJWM01052320.1, read as the reverse complement.
TAATGGAGAAATAATTTTTACAGACTAGTTTTATCCTGTAAAAGCCTACTGACTTTATAACCCTGTTTCATTAAAGTTATGGAACTAAGAATTAGCCAAGAGAATTTTTATTCTGAAGATTTCTTGTTTTTTTCAACTTGCATAAATAAGTTTGCTTTAACAATATGCTATGATTGAATGCGTCCCTTCAAGTTAAAATGCTGGAAACTCATCCTCGATGAAACAGTGTGGAGATGTAGGACCTTAATAAGAAGTGACTAGGTCATGGCATGGTCTGCCCTCATGAGTGGGTTAATGTTGCTACCCACTGGAAACGGTTAATTATCTTAAGCGTGGGTTGTTATAAAAGTGAGTTTGGCTTCCTTTTGCCCTCTTGCTTTCTTTTTCCTTTCTGCCTTCTACCATGGGATGCTATAGCAAGAAGGTCCTTGTCAAATGCCAGGGCCATGCTGTTGAACTTCCTGGGCTGCAGAATTGTACGCCAAATAAATTTCCATTCATTACAAATTACTCAGACTCAGGGATTCTGTTATAGGAGCAGAAAACAGGCTAAGACACGTGTGTGTGCGTGTGCGTGTGTGGTGGTACTGGGGATTCGATCCAGGGAGCATTGAGTTATATCCCTGTCTCTTTTTATGTTTTTTATTTATTTATTTTTTGCGGCACCAGGGATCGAACTCACAACCTCGCACCTGCCAGGACAGGCGCTTAAGCCACTGAGCCAAACTCCCAGCCCTAGTTTTTTGAGGCAGGGTCGCACTATATAGCTCAGGCTGGCCCTGCGCTCACGTTGTAGCCTGTATCGGGTGATATGCTATGTACCCCCAAGTCCTCACATACTTCTGATGGGGCTAAGTCTGGCGCCTGCTTGTGTTCGGTTTGCTGTACCCGCCCAGGGGTGGAGCCGACATACAGTATAAGGGAAGGCGGGTCTTCCGCTTATGCCTCTTTGCCTCTCTCCCTCTCTCCCTCTCTCCCTCTCTCCCTCTCTCCTCCCTCCTCCCTCTAGCACGGATTGCGGCTTGCAGCTTGCAGCCGCCATGAACTGTAGCCCCATCATCCCATGCTGCCTTGGAGCCCACTTTATGGACTGAAACTCCCGAGAAACTGTAAGAATAAACCTTTCCTTCCCTAATTTTGGGCGTCAGGTATTTTGTCTCAGCAACGAGCGAAAAGTAACTAAGACATAGCCCAAGCAGGCCTCGAACTCACAACGCTTCTCCTACCTCAGCCTCGAGTGCTGGGATTAAAGGCGTGCGCCACCACGCCCGGCTTTTATTTTATTTTTGAGACAGATTTTGCTAAATTGCCCTGGGTGGCTTTGAACTTGTGATCCTCCCATCTCAGCCTCCTGAGTAGCTGGGATCAGGATTACTGGCGTACACTACCTCACCTAGCAAGACATATTTTACGGTATGTTTTTAAAGTGTCTCATATAAATGAGATTACAGATCACCTTGCCATATATTTCAATTTATGATAAACAAAAGGTCTAGTGGGACATAACCCTATCATAAATTGAGGAGCATCTATAATTAATTTAACCTCTGTTTTCATCAAGCAGATTGGTAGCACATGTTACATGTTAGTAAAACATTGGAAGAAGTAAAAGCATAAGGGCTCAGTAAATGATAGCTGCTATTATCATTACTCCAGCCCTCTTTACTCCTTACTTTCTTTAAACTCCATTTCTTTCACCTTTATCCTTTCTTTTGTGTGTGTTTGGGGGTGGGGGGGAGGGGACTGAAACCAGGGCCTTTGCACT
>RJWM01052319.1:0-10148 GCA_004363535.1 Dasyprocta punctata | reverse complement strand
TCCACTTTTAAGGCCCCTGTGACTGCACTGGGCCAAACCAATACCCCAAGTCCGAGGTTAGCATCCTGGCAGCCTTCATTCCACCTGCAACCTGAACTTCCTGTGGCAAGAAGCCCGACACACGCACAGGTGCTTGGGTCTGGACCTGCAAGTCCTTGAGAGGAAGCATTATTTTGCCTCCCACAATCACTTCCCTCCTACTGTCCTTCAGAAACAACTAACTCGGTGGGCACACACAGGCGCACGCACACACACACACACACACAGACTACAACACTCAACAGGGAGAACGAAGAAACGCCTTTCCCTCTTCCCCACGTGGCTGCCTTTAAACCACAGGACACACGGGATTCCACAGTCAAATGAGAATCCCCTTCATCCCGGCTGTCTTTGCCCATCGCCTGCTTACTTCTCTCCTTCCATTTGCACAGATAACTGACATTTCAAGATATGTTTTCAAATTTCTTTTTTTGGTGAATGTGTCACTTTTGTTATGTTTTCTAATACTTAGATTGTAACAATGTCCTCGAAGTCATCCACCCACTCAGTGCATAAAACACCCAGTCCTTCCCCACAAAGCAGTTTCCTGGCTCCTGAGCCCCAGCAACCTGTGGATTTTACAAAGCCAGAACACGGTGCTGAAGTCCCCCTGACAATATTTCCAAGCAGTCATCTGGATGAAGGAAATGAGCAAGTGACAAATCCAACGGCACAGACAGCAGTAACAACCTACAAAGAAGCCATCAAGATACTTGGGGTGAGTCCATTTGCTCCCAGAATTCAGTCTTTACCTCGCAGGGCTCTCTTTTACCTGTAAGTTATAGAAAAACGTTGCATTCCTCGATTATTAAAAGCCCTAAACATGACTTTGTGAATGGTGTCCCTCTTAGCAAGAAATAATTAGTCTGCACAAAGACTGTACTCTGAGCTCATTTTACTTTAAATTCCAGCAAGAATCCAACAGGTGACAGAAGACTCAACCAGGTCTAAGAGGGTTGAGTAATACTGATATGATGTACTGAGAACTCTTCCCGGTCCTTGTCACGGTTTGGGAAGTTTATATTTGTAATCATATGGGAAAGTTAGTGGAATTCCAATAAGTTAATTCCAATCTACCACTTTCAGTGCAACCCGTGGCAGGAATAAAGACACGAAAGTATATCTGTAGTTGTGGGGAGCCAAGGGGCTCTTAAGTCCAGCTAGTAGGATGGCTAGCTGTAACCAAGGCCATAACCCAGAGCCAAACCCCGGTTTTATTAATTCATGCAGAGGACAGGGGTTCGGGGATGAGTGACTGTACTTATCCAAGGAAGTACATGAGTGCCACGAGCTGGGCTAGGCAGGAGGCCTGAAATCACCTCTGAAATATGCAGAGATGCAGAAAGAGTCATCTGTATAACACAATTCAAGGAAGTATCTAATGTTTTAGGGTTAGTGGTTCAGCTCTAATGTGTAATTTTTTATGCTCTGAGATGTCACAGCCTCTTTCTCAGGGCTCAGTCCCAGCTGATAGCGTGGAGCATGGTTCTCTTTCTGCCTGGCTCATACATGCTTCTTGGGACCTACAGGGTAGGGCAACACTGACCTGTCACCTTGCTTCAAAGAGTTCAGATCAGCACCTCGGCTAGACTGATTTGCACTGTGTAAAGCCACCTGGAGGGATAAAGAAAAGTCCTAGCCATCTCTGTATGTATCAGTACATGGAAACAGAGCCAGACTTAACCAAAATGGAGATGATTTCTCTTCTTCAAGGACAGTCGTCCAGGTGGCGCTGCACAGTGACAGGAGTGCCACTCTTTCTAGCTTGAATTTACTTATGCAAACACTTTATTAGTGCAATACTATGAAGATGGGTTCATTTTGTGAAGTTGGTACAACATTTAACAAATCTTAGCAATTTCAATCCCGTCCCTGAACTTTCTTCCTACAGCCTGTTTGACCCTTTCCCATTTCCAGTGGTCCACCTCCAGGTTTCCGGTCCTCTCTCCTTTAAGTATATACACATGGATGGATGGATGAGTGGATGTGGTTTTTAATATAATAGAAAATACAGAACATTTAACCTTCTGTGTCTGGTTAATTTAACTTAACATGGTGGTTTCTACTTTCATTGGTTTTCCTGCAAATGAAAAAAACTGCATTCTTCTTAATGGCTGAGAAATATTCCATCCTATATATACACACTAATTTTCTTTACCCTTGCATCATCTGTTCATGGGCATCTAGGCAGTCTGTCCAGTCTGGTTGTTGAGAATTGTGCTGCTATAAACATGGGTAGGTATCACTACAGCATGCAGTCTTTTCTTTAGGGAGTATGCCATGGGTGAAATTTTATTTCTAGGTTTAGTGTTTTGAGGCATTTCCATACTAATTCCCATAGTGGTTATACCAGTTCACATTCCTACCAACAAAATGTAAGGGCAGGCTCCTTTTTTCATTTTTTGTGTTTCTGATGACAGCCATCCTGACTGTGGTGAAATGGAATCTCAATGTGACTTTAGTTTGCATTTCTGACAGCTAGAGGTACCGAACAGTTTTTTCATATCCTTTGGGTCATTCGAATAACCTCTTTCGAGAGGTATGTGATTTATGTGTCCACGTTTTCATTGGGGTCACTGTTCATATGGTTAACTTGTAAAGCCTTCAGAGACTCCAGACTTGGATCCTCTATCAGAAGAAGAGCTAAGCAAACACCTCCCCCCATTCAGCGGTCATCTCTTCACTGCTGATTGGCCCCTTTCCGTAATGGGCTTTAGAGGCAACCTCGGTCCTGTCTCTGGCCTGGTGAGGAGCCTGACACCGGTACGCAGGTGAACTCCCATCAGATGAACACTGGCGCTGGGCTGGGATGGACGGAAGGCAGCGCGGGGAAGGCTGTGTGTGAAGGGCGGGGTCACCGCACCCATGGTGGCTCTACACCATGTCCTGGGAAGGCCCTTACTTCCTGCGGCCTGACTGCTGCAAAGGGCACTTTCCACTGACCGCCACCGTCTGCTTCTGTGAGCGCCACATCTGGAACATGCTCCCAGGCGAAGAGTCCACCAGCCTTGCGGCACTGCATGTCCCTTTGATAAGCTAAGCTTTGCCGAGACCCCGGTCACAGTAGACCAAGGCTCTCCCTGCTCTGCGAGCTCAGTCAGCGCCTTACACTGAGTGGTCACTGTGTGTGAGAATTCTTGTGCCCATCTTGGTAGATACTTTATGCTGTAACGTTTTAAGGACGCAACAGCGACTGTCAGTGCCGCCCAGCAGACACTGGAAGCCGGGAAGGTGGCTCCGGATCCTGCCCAGAAGACTGAGGTGCCCCCTGCTCCTCCTGAGCAGCCACGCCCACCCGCAGGGAGCCTCACACAGCCAACCGCGCACCGTGTGGGGGGTCACGGGGCGCAGAGCAGGCATGGTCTTCACCCCTGCAGAGCTCAGAGCCTCGTGTGGGAAATCGGGCTGCACACTTGTTAAGGAAGTGCAGTGCACAGGGTGCTGCAAGCTGATAAATGATGTACAGAGGATAAAGAAGCGCAAAAGGGAATAAAAGGCCTCAGGCAGTGAGCGGATTGCAAGTTTGAGTTGGTAAGGCTGAACCCTCCTTAGACCAAAACATTCGAACAAAGATGAAATGGGACTGAGCCAGGAAGATGCCAACAAGAGGAGGAGTTAGCTGCACAAGGATCCTTGATTGAAAATGCCTGCCCTGTATTTGAAGAACAGACAGAGACCAATAAAGCAGAACAGTGCAAGAGGGAGAGAAGAGCAGAGGGGTCAGAGGATGGCAGGGACAGGCGGGTGAGACCTGGGGAACAGACAACTTTTTCTAATAGGAGTGAGGACTAGAACATTCTGCCTAACACCAGAGTCACCTGCAGTGAAATGCTTTAAAAAAAACAATGGAGTTTTATAAAAGCCAAAGCAGTCAGAAGCTAAATCCTCTCCAAGAAGGTGGCACAGTTATGCCACAGAAGCCCCAGTGACGAGGGGGTCGCAGCAGGGGTGGGACACACAGCCCCTGTGCCGAGCCCGTCAGAGCACACAGTGGTTCTGGGGTGGAATGCAGAACACACTGGACGTGCAAGTGGTTAAATCAACAGCAATTGTGACCAGCAAATGCACAGCCAGCAATCTGAGATCTAACTGCTGAGCACTGAAATGATGAGGAAGAGGAGGACAGGACATCTCTGGCCAGATGACTGAACTCTGATCTTGGGGAAGAGCTTATGAAGGTCACACATAAAATCGGACACAATAGTTCTTCAACTGTAGATAAAGGGAACAGATTTACTTACCCCACACTTGTGGAGGTTTCAGTCCATAATCAGTAGGTTCCAAGGCATGGTGGCTCAGCAGAGAACAGGTTATGGTGGGCAGAATGTAGCAAAGCAAGCAAGGGCCTTCACGGCATCTTTCTATCCCTCTCATATTATCCAGACCACTAGAATTAGGGTGGTGACATACCAATCAGTTGGCTGATTTAGTAACCACACAACCTTATTCCCAACATCATACCCTCTAGGTTCGGCCACCGCTGAAAGGCCCACCTATGACTGCATGAGGCTTTGGGGGAACCTCTAAATGCAAGCCATAACATTCCTCTTCCTCCAAGTTGAAAGTCTTTTCTGAAATTTAAGGTCAACTCTCAGCTGCAAGCCCCTGGACAAATGAAAAGATAAACACTTCTGACATTCAGATATTTCCATCCCAAAAGTTACAAATTCAGACAGCAAGGAAGGGAAATAAAGTAAGACCAAAATCCAGCAGAGCAAACATTAAATCCCACGGTGCCACTTCCAGTATTCCCAGCCATCTGTGACAAGTTGTGAGCTTCAAAGGGCTTGGATGGCTTCACCCCTGTGGCACCGCCAGTGGTTCTACCTCCATGGCTTCTCTCTTGGGCCATCCCTGCTCCCTCCTTGCAGTTTTCCTCAGATGATCATGTTCCTGACTTCTCTAAACATACGGAGTATCCAATACACAATGGGCTGCACTCTCACAGCTTTACACACTGCCCTTTCAGGGGCACACTGACTGGTTTCCCAGGTCGTCTTCTGAAATCTGGGTGGAAGCCTTCATGACCTGACAATTCTTACATTCTGCACGCACCTAAAACCATCACCACATGGATGATGCTAAGGTCTGAGGCCAGCTGGAGCAGTAGCCAGCCTTCCTTCTCTCTTGGTTTAGGGGTCAAGTACCTATTAACCAAATCCAAAGGGACAACTTCCCTAGGACACTGCCTTTCTGGAACATGGTGTGCTGGGAACATGGTGTGCAAAGTCTTTGATTTTTCTAATTCTGAGGCTTTAAAAGGTAGAGTCCTGTTGCTTCCTGTGATGCCCTCAGGCCATTTTTTTAATTCTTCTTTTCCTTCTCAGCAATCAAGATCTCCTCTGCTCTCATCTGTGCAGTCCACAGCTTTATTGGAGCTTCCTTTCCAGCCAAACTCAAAGCATTTTAAATCATTCTGCTGGGTTCTTTGCTCTTGATTTTCAACATAAATCTGGCTAAAAGCCACCAACAGTAGCCATGCCACCAACTCAACATTAGACTGCCTTGAAATTTTTTCTGCCAGATTAATTAGTCTGCTGCCCTTAATGTCAGTCACAGGCAAAGACTCTGGACATGAGCAAAATGTCTTTCTGCCAAGCCATAACACACATCACCTGGAGTCCAGCAGCCAGTGTAGTACTTCTTCCCAGAACAAACATCCTGAGCCTGGTCTTCCCCAGATTTCTGGTCTTCTGAGCTACAACCAGAATTTCTCACACATTACAGCCTAAGGGTTTCCAGCTCAACTTTTTCAGACAAAATCTCTAAACCTTTCCAAACTCGTACCTAAGCAATCCCAAAGGACCCTGAACCACATGATAAGATATAGTCACAGCAATGACCCCACTTCCCTGGTACCAAATTCTTAGCTACTTTTCTCATTGTTGAAAGAAAATACCTGACCCCAAGGTTAAAGGGAAAGAGGTTTATTCAGCACATTGTTTCTAGAGGTTTCAATCAACAAACAGTTGGCTCTAAGGCATGGCAGCTTGGCAAAGGAGAATAGATCATGGCAGGCAGAATGCAGCAAAGCAAGCGAGGGCCTTAACAGCGTCTTTGTGGCCCTTTTATCTTATCCAGACTACCAGGATTATGGCAGTGACAAACCAATCAGTGGACTGATCAACTAATCACACACCCTTAATACCAGCATCACACGCTATGGATCCAGTCACCTCTCAAAAGTCCCACTGATGATTGCATGAGGCTTTGTAGAGACAATCTAGACACAAACCCTAACACAGTCTGTTAGAGGACACCAGTAGATGCTACTGAACCTGAAGCCAGTGTGCTTTCTGCAGACTTTGCCTTGGGCCACCCAGAGCCTCCTCAGATCCCTCAAACAAGGCTTCTGACTGAGGCCTTAGCTCCCCAGTTCCTCCACTGTATACAGAAATCTTCACAAGACACCTCCTGTGCTAGAGGCCAAAATGATGACCAGGGATCCAGGCCAAACAGGCTATGCACAATCAGGAACAGGAGAGAGAATAATCATTTACAGGTTGAAATAGAGAAATGATTTTTAAATGCCCATTTTCTTCTTTTAGGGGATCCAGATTGTGATTGGAGTGATGCATCCTGAGGTTGGAGTTATGCTGCCTTCATTGAAAAACAGTCTGAGTCAGGGTTGGGGCTTTGGCTCCATCTCCTTTATCGCTGGATACCCCTTCTGGGGTGGACTGTGTGTGAGTAGACAGTGAGGACACCTCTCCCTGCAAAGTCTAGACATCATCACCCAATTTCCAACTCAGCTCCTGATAAGCCCTGGTTCTGAGCACTGGACGATTCATAGAAATCACATTGCTCATTGGGCCTGCACAGGAGGAACTTTAGTTTCTTGTTTTAAACTCAGCTAAAACTCATCCCTTCAAGTTTATTCCCATTAAATAATCAAGCCCAAATTTTAGCTGCCTGTGACAATTATATGGAAATACATGTATTGTCTTAGTTACTATTCACTTGTTGCCGAGACAAAATACCTGACAGCCAAAATTAGGGAAGGAAAGGTTTATTCTTACAGTTTCTCAGGAGTTTCAGTCCATACTCAGTTGGCTCCAAGGCAGTGTGGCGTGGTAGGGCTGCCATTCATGGTGGCCGTAAACAGCAAGGCGTGCCAGCGAGAGAGAGGGGGCAGAAGCAAGCAAGAGGAAGATCCACTTCCTTTACATTGTATCTCAGCTCCACCCTGGGCGGGTGTAGCACTCACATCACCAATCCTGGTGCTAGACAACAAACCTATCACAAGCAAGTGCCAGACTCAACCCCATAAAAAGTATATGAGGACTTGGGGGTACATAGTATCACCCAATACATGTGTTGAATGGTGGTTGACATTGAGAGGGGTCTTGACTCAACATATGCAGTTGTGAGTTGAAAGAGCACATGCCTATCATGATTGAGACCTTGGGTGTCTTGACCCTCAGCACTGGGAAAAAAAGGGTGATAAAATGTACAAGTCACAAAGAGACAACACTGAGAAGTCTTGTCTCAGAAAGCATCAGAACAGCAGAAGTTTACAGGATGAGTTCTTCACATGCAAGAACTCAAGGAAGAAAAAAGGAAAGCGAAAGATATAGTACTGAGAGCTACTAGAGAAAATTGAAATATATGAGGGAAAACATACAGACAGAAACCAGTTGGGTATAGATTAACCCTCTACATAAGCAGATGTCCCAGGCACAATCTGAGAACCCACCATTTCACCAATAACTTTGTCTATTTCTACAGTTCATTATTTCTGGCGCCATCACCATATCAGCATTCCGGGAACTTTCCTCGAGTCTGGTAGGAATTTTTCTCTCTTTAAATTCCTTGTACTGTGAGTTTAATTTACATGGGAGAAAGACTGACAGAGTAGATTTAGGAAACGCTGATGGGCGCATTGAACACGAAGCACCTGTGGGTTACCTCCCAGCCTGTGTGCTGGTGGGGGAGCGCTCCTCCTCACCAATACCACCCAGAAGTGCCAGCTCTGGGCCCTGGGCCCTGGACTCATGGGCCGAGAAGCTGTAAAACTCAGGACTGTCGGACCTTTAACCTAATGGGTCTTGTTCAAGAATCCAGGAACCAGGGAGCACTTGCAGCCCACTGCAGTGACAAAGTCTCCAGAGTGTGTTTGCCACGTTTTATCAGCAAATACTGCCTGCTCTAATTCAGACTCGGCTTTATCATGCAGTTCGCTAAACCACCATTGAGGAAATCTAGCTTACAATGTAAGAAGAGCTTATGAACTCACTCACTGAGACAGGGCTTCAATTCTCAGTCCAACACCCACCTGGAGGAATATTATGGCTCAATTACACACCAGGAAAAAGAAAGTCATTTGCCAAAAACTAGACAAGAGGGGACTCCAAGGTCACGTGTAATAATATTAGAGGAGAATGCACAGGGAGAACAGAGACCTGCGCTGCACTCACTCTTTCAGGCAGAACCACAGGAAAATAAGAAAATAAAGTGCTCTAAATCCTAAACAGCCTAATTCTGATCAATCACCATGGATATAATCCAACAACAGAACACCATACCCTTTCTCTGTGCCACTGTAGATCCTTCCTATTGAGGCTTTCCAAGAAAACGCTCTGCCCTTTACAGAGGTCACCCAGGACACTCACTGGGTGATCTTGGTCTCTCTTTGAGGCCTTCAGGAGGCTGCAAGGTAGATCCCAGCAGGTCCAAGAACCCAGATGTGCCACGCTAGCAAGTCAGCTGAGGACTTGGTGTGCAAGTATCAGAATCTTACTGCAAAATCTATAGGAGTTCTCTATGCAGCCCATATACCTCTCCCTACAAATGCCTAGAGTTTCTCCTTCGAAACTTGGATTTCTTCAACTGGTCCTCAGGGTTTTTAGTAGATCTGAAATCTATCAGAAAAATTAATCTGTGAGTGCATCTGCTCCCATGTATAAAATCCAATGCCATAGTTCTACCTCCTATAGTGGAAGAGCAATGTATTTGAAAATTTTAACATAGTTGCTGACACAGAATAATACCCATTAAAAGCTTATTAATCCGAGAGGCTGAAGTAGGAGGACTGCAAACCTGAGGTCACCCCGGCAACTCAGAGATAGCCTATCTCAAATGATAAACTAAAAAGGGCTGGAGACATAGCTCAGTTCCCAGGGCCAAAACAAAAGAAAGAAAACTTTACTTGTTCTTTCACTGTTTTAAAAAGGAAAGACAATTTTTATGTATGAAATGCTAGCATTAATACAATAGGTGAGCTTCTGCCTTGTATGACTGATGTTTTTATGTGGCTCTGTTAAAATATCTGACATCTGATTTGCAGAGAAATTTTTATAGTAACTACCCAGAGGGGCAGAAAGAAAAGTCACTTAAACATGAAAAACTGTTTCAAGATAGCAAATATTAAGAACCATTAACTCTCACTTATTCTATTTTCATTTAATTTTGTTTACCATCTACCGCATTTATTTTTCCTATTGTCCCCACTAGCTAAAAGGCAGCCTGGGAATGAATATCCTTAGTTGCATCTTTTCCATCATTGGGGTGATCCTGCTTCTGGTGGATCTGTGCATTAAGGTCCAATATCAAAAAGACTACTGGACTTCGGTGAGTGCCCCCTAATCTGCCACATGCCTGCTCTCTCCTCTACCCCATAAGTGAGTTTGCCTTTATCTCCAATTGCTGTAGAACAACTCCAGTACAAAATCCCTTTTTCCTATTCCTTGAAAACTGTTACAGAGAGACTAACCTCTGCATGTTGCTCAGGGCAGCAGACGGTCCCCTACTGTTCATTCCACTGTTAGTCACCTGAACGAGGCAGAAAGGCTGGGAAAAGCTGCCCAGACTCATCAGGAATACCCAGAAAATATTTCTGCAACACTTTGAGGTTCTATATGAATAAGATACTGAAGGGACTCAGTAACTTTTTCCTTTTAGACCGAGAACTGGGTGAAAGGAAAACGGCAGTGACAGGGACATTCAGTTTTACTAGAGATGCACAAAGAGTGAGGGAAGCAAAGGGAAGCACGGGGCTCTGAATCTACACCACACAGAGGCGTCTTTTTGCCATCACCATTTACCCAAGCAAGGACTCTGACCCTGGAGGACAGCCCAGACCCGGGCCCCGCAGGACGGCCATGTGCAGG
>RJWM01052318.1:0-10146 GCA_004363535.1 Dasyprocta punctata | reverse complement strand
CCAATGCAGTGCTTCTTCCCAGCAGAAACCCAAGCCTGGTCTTTACTGGCAGGCTTTCTATCAGCCTTCTGGTCACCTGATCTCTGATCAGAATCTCCCATACAGAAGAGCCTAAGCTGTTTCAGCTCTATCCATTTAGGCAACATCTCTGAACCTTTCCAAACTCTTCCCACAAGCCATTCCCGAAGGCTCTTGAACCTCATGGTCAGTTTTAGTCACAGCAATGACCCTACTCCTCTGGTACCAAATTCTGTCTTAGTTACTTTCCACTCATTGTGGAGACAAAATATCTGATGCCCAAAATTAGGGAAGGAAAGATTTATTTCTTACAGTTCTTGGGAGTTTCCATCCATAGTTAGTTGGCTCCAAGGCAGCATGGTGTGGCAGGGTGCTTGGCCGCCAAACAGCAAGGCAAACCGGTGAGAGAGAAAGAGAAAGGAAGACCCACATTCCTCCCACCTTTCTCTGTATGTCGGCTCCACCCCTGGGTGGGTGCAGCACTCACATAGCCAATCCCAGGGCCAGACAATAAACCAATCACAAACAGCAGACTCAACCCCATCCATGCCACAATTATATGAGGATTTGGGGGGACACAGGACCAACCACACTATAAAAATCAGCAAAGAAATAATAGAACTGAATCAAACTTGTGAACAAATGGACTTAGTAGACATACACAGATTGTTCTGCCCAACAACATCAGAATATGCATTCTTCTCAGCTGCACATGGACATTCTCTAAAATAGACCATATACTAGCACATAGAACATGCATAAATAAATGGAAAGAATCAAAATTATCCCATGCATATTATCGGATCATAGTGAAATGAAACTAGAAATTAATGACCAAAAAAACTGCAAAAACTTCATAAACACATGGAAATTGAAAAATGCACTCCTGAACAACTAGTGGGTCACAGAGGAAATTGAAGAAGAAATTAAACAATATCTACAAGCAAATGAAAATACAAATACAACTTACCAGAACCTGTGGGATGCAATGAAAGCAGTCCTCAGAGGAAAGTTTATTGCAGTGAATTCCCACATCAGGCAAACTGAATGAACACAAATAAACAACATGATGCTATACCTCAAACACTTAGAAAAAGATGATCAAGTCCAGCCCAAAGCCAAAAGAAAGGAGGAAATTATAAAGATCAGAGAGAGAATAATGCAATAGAGACTAAGAAAACAATACAAAGAATTAACAAATCAGAGAGTTGATGCTTTGAAAGAATAAATCATATTGATAACCCCTAGCCAACCATATTTAAAAAAGGAAAGAAAAAACTCAAATTCTTGTAATAAGGAATGAAAAGGGTGAAATTACTACAGACCCTGTGGAAATACAGACAATCATCAATATCTACTTCAAAAGCCTTCAGTGTTTGATAACACAAAAGAAATGCACAGATTCCTAGAAACATATGAATTACTAAAGCTGGACCACGAAGATGTAAAACTGATGAATAACCCAATTTCAACTAATGAAATTGAAAATGTAATTAGAACCTTGTCAACAAAGACAAGCCCAGGTCCTGATGGATTCACTGCTGAATTCTACAAGAAATTCAAGGAGACTTAATGCCAACACTCCTCAAACTCTTCAATGAAATTGAAAGGGAAGCAATTCTCCCTAACTCATTCCTGGAAGCAAGTATTACCCTAATACCAAAACCAGAGAAAGACCCAACCGAAAAAAAAAAAAAAAAAAAAAAGAACTACGGGCCATTCTCCCTAATGAACATAGATGCAAAAATTCTCACTAAAATACTGGCAAACAGAATGCAGCAAGTCATCAAGAAGATTATACACCACAACCAAGTGGGATTCATCCCAGGAATGCAGGGATAGTTCATCATACACAAATCAATAAATGTAATACACCATATCCATAGAGCCAAAGATAAGAATCACATGATCATTTCAATAGATGCAGAAAAAGCTTTTAATAAAGTCTAACACTCATTCATGATAAGAACCCTATGGAAAATTGGAATAGATGGCCTTTACCTCAATTTGTTAAAAGTCATCTATGACAAACCAACAGCCAGCATCATATTAAATGGCCAAGAACTGAAAACTTCTACTCTAAAATTAGGAACAAGATAAGGATGTCCATTATCACCACTCCTATTCAATATAGTGCTAGAAATATTAGCCAGAGCAATTAGACAAGAGAAAAAATAAAAGGTATAAGGATAGGAAAGGAAGAAGTAAAATTATCATTATTTGCAGATGACGTGATACTCTACATAGAAGACGCCCAAAACTCCATTGAAAGGTTTCTAAGTGTAATAACCAAATTCAGTAGCAAAGCTGGATACAAAAGTCAACACTCAAAAACCAATAGTATTCCTCTACACAAGCCAAAAATTCACTGAGAGAGAAATAAGAGAAGCCATACCCTTCACAATAGCATCCAAAAACCGAAACACTTAGGACTAAATCTAAGAAAGCAGATAGCCCTGCACCAGTGCACCCAATGGCCACCATCAGATACCTGTAGCCAACACTGGCTTGAAGAACCAAACAGTCTTGCTTCAGAGAAATTGTAGCCAATACAGGAAGTGCCTGTGCCTCCAGTACACACTTCTCCAGAATAACCCATGAATATGTCAAGATGAAGAAGCAAAAGACAGTCTCTGGCTTTCAATCCAAGCAGAGCAAGTCCAGGAGATGCAAACACTGAAGAGATCGGGAAGTACACACCTGAAGTTTCTGAAGCAATGGCAACTGAAGTAAAGAAACAACTTCATGAGGCTACAAAAGAAATTAGAGCAGAAATACTACCTCAGGTTAAAGAAGAAATGAAAAACATAATAAAAGAATTGCAAAGCATCTCTAAAGAAGACATAAATTAAAAAATGGAGGAGATAAGAAAATAAAGGAAACCTTGAATGAACAATACAAAAAAGATTTAGAATACATGAAACAGATTCAAAGAGATATCCAGGAAATTAAAAGCTCCATTGAAAGCTGTCAAAACCACTAGAAAGATACTGAAAATAGACTTTCAAACCTTGAAGACAGGTTTGCAGCTTGTGATTGTGAAAGGAAAGATCTCTTAAAAATAACAAGGAACCTGGAAGTAACAATTCAACGGCTCCAAGACAACCCAAAGAAACATAACTTAAGAATAATAAGTGTGAGTGAAAAAGTAGGGGTCAGCACAAATCACATTAAATGTCTATTTAAAGAAATAATATCAGAAAACTTCCCAAGCATGGGAAAAGAAAGTGACATTCAGATAAGTGAAGCACATAGAACTCAAGCTAGCCATAACCCAAATAAATCTACACCCAGACATATAATAATCAAGATCTCAGAAATTCAACACAAGAAAAGAATATTAAAAGTTGTTAGAGAAAAGAAACAGATCACCTATAAAGGAAAGTCTGTAAGAATCACAAAAGACTTCTCAACACAAATCACCAAGTCAAGAAGAGTTTGGAGTGAAGTATTTCAAGTCCTGAAAGAAAACAACTTCCAACCCAGATTGATGTACTCTGAAAAACTATCTTCAAAATTAATGGAGAAACAAGGTACTTCCATGACAAAGAACAACTGAAGGAATTAATGACCACCAAACCAACCCTAGAAAAAATGCTAAAGGATATTCTACTGAGAGATTAAAAAAAAAACACATCTCCAGGAACAGCAGCAGAGGGGTATCACTGAGCGGGGCAGACAATTGAATGGAGAGGAAAAGTAGGCAGCCAATGGCAGGAAAATAGCATGGCAGAGATGAGGCAGTGCATGTTGGTCATAACCATTAATGTAGATGGCCTCAATTCTCTAATTAAAAGAAACACAGGCAGAGTAGATCAGGAGACAAGATCCATCAATATACTTTACACAAGAAACACATTTAACTCAAAAAGGAGTTCATAGACAGAAAGTCAAAGGAGAGAGAACAATGCTCTATAGTGACAGGGAACAGAAAGAAGTGGAGGTAGCTTGCCCATTAGCTGCAGAGTGGACAAGAAAGACATGGCATTTTTATATAGTGGAAAGCTATTCAGCTATAGAGAAAGATAACCTTGAGGCTCTTGTAGGTAAATGGATCCAACTTGAGATCATGCTCATGGATGAAACAATCCAGAGTCACATAGGTGAACATTGTGTTTTCTCCCTAGTACAAAAAACTAAGGAGTTAGTGGGATTCAAAATACACAATACATATTGTGAAAGTGAAAGGGGAAGGAGTGTCTCAAAAGGAAAGGCAGTGGCCATTGTTAATCAATTATCATGATTTGAATCCCATATGGTTTTCCTTGTTTTTTTTAGTTTGGTTTTATTTTGTTTCAGTTTGCCTAATTTCATATATTTGATGGCATGGACAGCTATTTCAAAGACAATGAAATACGGTAGCTATTATTGATTTCCTATTATCTTATTTTGAAGCCCTATATTGCTTTCATTGCTTTATTTTGAGTGATTTTATTCTATTTTGATTATCTGATTATATTATGTATGGTGATATAGGCAACTACTTAGAAGATAACAAGAGGCACTGTGGTAACCACTCTTGCTTTACTATTGTTTTGAATTCCTGCATTGCTTCTATTGCTTTGTTTTTATTGGTTTTATTCTGTACTATTTTGTTTGATTTTATTATGCCCGATGGTCTGGGCAGTTATTTTGAAGCTAACAGGAGGTATTATGGTAGCCATTATTGATTTCCTTTTATCTTTTTTGAAATTATGTACTGTGTTCATTGTTTTGGTTTGATTGACTCCATTCTGTTTCATTTCATTTTGTTCTCTTCAAAATAACAAAATTTTTAAAAATAGAATTAAAAAAATGAGACCCCTGAAATTCGAAGACCCAATCCAAAAATGGACATTTGAGATGAATACACACTTCTCAGCTGAAGAAATACAAATGGCAAAAAAATACACGAAAAAATGTTCAACATCATTGGTCATTTGACAAACACAAATTAAAACAACACTGAGATTTGCATCTTATTCCAGAAAGAATGGCCAGGAGGAAGAAAACCAATAACAAATGTTGAAGAGGTTGTGGGGGAAAATGAACTCATCTGCTCTGTTGGTAGGAGTGTAGACTGGTGCGATCACTGTGGAAATCAGTCGGTAGTTTCCTCAAAAAGCTGGGATTGGAAGTCCCATTTGACCTAGCTATTCCACTTCTGGGCATATTCCCAGAAGAATTGAAAACATCATACCACAGTGATATATGTGCACCCACGTTTATAGTAGCACAATTTGTAATAGCCAAATCTTGGAAACAACCCAAGTGCCCATCAATCAAGAAATGGATAAAAAGATGTGGTATTTTTATACAATGGAGTACGGCTCAGCTATAAAGAAGGATCACATTGAGGCTTTTAAAGGTAAATGAATGAGACTTGAGACCATACTCATAAGTGAAATAAATCAAACTCACATGTATAAATACAGTATTGACTGCCTAGTGTAAGAAACTGAAAGAATAAATCAGATACAAAATCTTCAATAAATACTGTGAAAGGGTAAGAAACTACTCAAAGAGAAAAAAATAACTCAGATAGGGAAAGGGAAAAAAGAAGGAAGGGAGAAGACAAAAGATATAAATTTGTACATATACACTTAAGATAGCCAAGATGATTGTATTACTAATTCTATTAGTTCTTGAAGAAAAACAATTAACATTCATAGGATTAGATCAATTTTGCATGTTGATATATGGTAATCTGAGTAACTCTTTTGAAGATAACTATGCAAAATAACAGCCTTAGTTATGTTGCTATCACCTTGTTTTTCAATCCTATATTGTTATTGTTTTGGGCTCTTTGTTATTGTTATTCATTTGTCTCTTTTGTTCCTTATTTTTCTTTTAATTTGTTTTATTTTGTTTTGTTTTTCCCTCTAATACAGAAAGGATAGATGTGCATGTATAGGCTTATATATGCCTAGACCTTCTCCAAAAGAGTTTACAAGAATTGATTTTATTATGTGTTATGGTATGAACAGCTACTTTGAAGAAAACGAGACTTTATGGTAGCCACTGCTGATTTCGTATCATCTTGTGAAGTCCAATAATGCTTTCATTCTTTGTTTTGATTGACTTTAATCTCTTTTGTATTATTTGATTTCAATATTTGTGAAGGTATGGACATCTATTTTGAAGAGAATAAGAGACTTTATGGTAGCCATTGTTGATTTTCCTATAGTCTGCTTTTGAAGGCCCTAATGCTTTCAATCCTTTGCTTTCATTGGTTTTATGCTATTTTGTTTTGTTTGAATTCATTGTGTGTGAAGACATGAACAATTATTTCCAAGAAAACAAGAGACATATGGTAACCACTGCTGATTTGCTGTCATCTTGGTTTGAAATCCTGTGTTTCTTGCATTGTTTACTCTGATCTGCTCTGTTCTGTTTTGTTTTGTTTTGTTCTGTTTAAAATAAAAATATATAATGAAAAGAAAAAAAGAAATGATTATAGGGAGAAGATGGAAACTGTGGAATAGCAATATAGGAAAGAAATAGAATGCATGAAATGGGTTCAGACAGATATCCAGGAAATTATAAATTCCAGTGTAACCTGGCAAAACTGCTTGAACAAAACTGAAGACAGCCTTTCAGACCTTGAAGACAGTATTAATACTACTGGTCATGAAAGGAAAGATCTCTTGCAAACAACAAAAGATCAGGAAACAACAGTTCAACAACTGCAAGACGATGCAAAGAAAAATAATATAAGAATAACAGGTGTCAATGAAAAAGCACGAGTCAACACAAATGACATAAAAAAAAACTATTTGCAGAAGTACAGCAGAAAATTTTCCAAGCATAGGAAAAGAATCTGACATACACACAAGTGAAGTATATAGAATTGAACTTAACCGTAATCAAAATAAATCTACACTTGGACATATAAAAATCAACACCCCAGAAATCCAGCACAAGAGCAGAATGTTAAGGGCTGCTAGAGAAAAGAAACATCACCCATAAAGGAAAGCCATCAGAATCACAGCATACTTCTCAACACAAACCCTCAAGTGAAGAAGAGCTTGGAGTGGAGCATTTCAAGTCCTGAAAGCAAACAACTTCCAGCCCAGACTGATGTACCCTGCAACAAATCACAGCTGAAGAAATTCATAACCACCAAACCAACACTACAAAGGATAATGAAAGATACTCTAGACAGAGTCAAGATGACCACAATTCCAAGAACAATGACAGAAAGAAATCACCAAGCAAGGCAAGCAATTAAGCAGAGGGAAAAAGTAGGGAACTAATACGAGGGCAAATAACATGACAAAGACAAAGCAATGCATATCAGTTATAACCATCAAGATAAGTGGCCTCAATTCACCAACCAAAAGAAACAGATTGGCAGAATGGATCAAGAAACAAGATACAACAATATGCTGTATACAAGAAGCACATTTAACTCAAAAAAAATTCATAGACTAAAAATCAAAGGATGGAAAAACAATACTCCATGCAACAGGAACCCAGAAAAAAGCAGGGATACTGATTCTGTTTGCAGACAATGTAAACTTCAAAGAAAGAATGATCAGAAGGGATAAAGAGGCAACTACATGCTTGTTAGGGGAAAAATTAAATAGGAAGCAGTAACAATCATAAATATATATGCCCAAAATACAGGAGCACCAAACTATATAAGAAAAATATTGATAGACATGACAAATCAAATAAGCAATAACACAGTTGTAATGGGGACCTAAATACCCCATTGTCATAAAGTAATTAATCAACTAGACAAAAAAATCAACAAAGAATTAACAGAACTGAATTTAACCTGTGAAAAGTGGACTTAGTAGACATTCACATACTGTTCCACACAACATCAAAATACACATTGTTCTCATCTACACGTGTAATGCTCTTTAAAATAGACCATATACTATACCATAAAACATTCTTAAGTAAATGTAAAGGAATTGAAATTATCCCATGCATCTTATCTGACCTTAGTAAAATAAAATTGGAAATTAATGACAAAAGAAACCACAAAAACTCCATAAACACTTGGAAACTAAATAACATCCTCCTGAACAACCAATAGGTCAGATGAAGCTAAAGAAGAAATTAAACAGTATCTGCAAGCAAATGAAAATGAAAATACGATGCAGTGAAAGAAGTCCTGAGAGGAAGATATTTATTGGTGAATTGTCACATCAGGAAAAGAGAATGAGCACAAATAAACAACCTAGTGCTGCACCTCAAGCTCCTACAAAAACAAGAGCAAGTCAAAACCAAAGCACATGAAAGGGAGATTATAAGGATCAGAGCAGAAATAACTGACTAAGAAGACAATACAAAGAATTAATTAATGAAAGAGTTGGTTCTTTGAAAGAATAAATAAAATTGATAAACCCCTACCTGACATTATCAAAAGGAAATTAAAAAACTCAAATTCATGCAATAAGGAATGAAAAAAGTGAAATCACTACAGATTCTGTGGAAATTCAGAGGATTATCAATACTTACTTCAAAAATCTTTACTCACACAGGATGGAAAACATAGAAGAAATGGACAGATTCCTAGAAATGCATGAATTACCAAAGGTAACTCAAGAAGATATAAAAATTGTGAATAACACAATGTCAGTTTCTGAAATTGAAAATATAATTAAAAACTTACCAACAAAATAAAAACCCAGGTCCTGATAGATTCATTGCTGAATTCTACGAGAAATTTAGAGAAGATTTAACACCAATATGCCTCAAACTCTTTAATGAAATTGAAAGGCAAATGATATTCCCTAACTCATTCCTGGAGGCAAGTATTTCTCTGATACTAAAACCAAAAGAGGACCCAACCAAATAAAGAGAACTGCAGGCCTGTCTCCATAATGAACATAGATGCAAAAAGTCTCAATAAAATACTAGCAAACAGAATGCAGCAAATCATCAAGAAGATTATACAGCATGGACAAATGAGATTCCCCCCAGGGATGCAGGGATGGTTCAACATGTACAAATCAATAAATGTAATACACCATATCAACAGACACAAAGACAAAAAATCACATAATCATCTCAAAAGACACAGAAAAACCTTTTGATAAAGTCCAACACACATTTATGATAAGAACTGTAGAGAAAATCAGAATACATGGTCTTTACCTCAATCTGATAAAAGACATCTATGACAAACCACTAGCTAACATATTAAATGGACAAAAACTGAAAGCTTTCTCCCTAAAATCAAGAACAAGACAAGGATGTCAACTATCATCATTCTTATTTAATATAGTTCTAGAAACATTATTCAGAGCAATTTGAAAAGAGAGAAATAAAAGGAATAAGGTTAGGAAAGCAAGAAGTTGAATTATTCACATATGACATGATACTTTACATAGAAAGCCCCCAAAGCTCCACCAAAAGCCTTCTAAAGCCTTCTATATTTAATAAGCAAATTCAGTAGCACAGCTGGACACAAACAACTAACTCACTGAGAGAGAAATTAGGAAAATAATGCCCTTCACAATAGCATAAGAAAGAAAGAAAGAAAGAAAGAAAGAAAGAAAGAAAGAAAGAAAGAAAGAAAGAAAGAAAGAAAGAAAAACTTAATCTAACAAAGTATGTAAAAGATCTATACATTGAAAATTACAGTACTCTGAAAAAGGAGATTGAAGAGGATATCATAAAATGGAGAGATATCCCTTGCTCATGGGTAGGAAGGACCAATGCTGTGAAAATGGCCATACTCCCAAAACTGTTTTACAAATTTAATGCAATCTCAATCAAAATACCATTAACATGCCTCACAGATCTAGAGAAAACATTCCTAAAACTCAGTTGGAAATAGAAGAAACCTAGAATAGCAAAGGCAATCCTGGACAACAAAGACATGGCAGGAGGCATCATAGTCTCTGTCTTGAAATTATATTACAAAGCTACTGTGATAAACTCAGCATGGCACTGGCAAAAAAAAAAATTGACCTGAGAATCAGTGGAAAATATTAGAAGATGCATATGCAACTACAAACACACTCAGTAACCTTATCTTAGACAAAGGGGCCAAACATTTTCACTGGAAAAAAGATAACCTCTTTAATAAATGGTGCTGGTAAAACTGACTTTCCATAAGCTGAAGACTAAAACTAGACCCATGTCTGTCACCATGCACCAAACTAAAGTCAAAGTGGATCAAAGTTC
>RJWM01052317.1:0-10146 GCA_004363535.1 Dasyprocta punctata | reverse complement strand
TCTCTGCCTTTATTTCATTCTTTTACTCTTTCCATGGGCTACAGTTCTCGTTTTAGATTCTTCTTGGGTCCAGAGGACCCATCTCCCTCTTTTTTCCTTCTCTCTGTTATTATATTAGTTTATATTCCAGCATTTTGATGGTATATTCAGGGAGCCTCCCTGTCACGGTGTCATCTGGGCAGCCATCTTGGAGGAAGTCAATAAAATAAATTTAAATTAAGAAACTTTTAATCAAAGGAAATCGATTTATTTTTATTTTATTTTTTACAGTTGTTTTTTATTTTATGAAAAAATAAATCAAAATTTCAAAACAAAAATTATAGGGGAATAACAATAGTTAATGCATTCTATATTGTTTACTTCAAAGTAGTTACTCAGAGTACAAGATATGGACATAAAAATTTCTCCAAATATTATTAGCACAAACCTTTATTCTCAATGAATGACAAGAAATTACTAGTGTAATTTTCTTGTGGATTTTTCCCCCTTCCTTCCTTTCCTTTTTCCTTCATCCTACTACCTATTTCCTTTTGAATGATTTCTTCCTATTTCAAAATACATATTGCGCATTTTGAACCTTATTTACTCCTTGAATTTCTCACACCAGGGAGACAACATGATGTTTACACATGTGAATCTGATTTATTTCACTTAGGAGTATGGTCCCAACTTGCATCAGCGTACCTATAAATGTGTCAAGTTTGTCCTTCTTTATGGTTGAGTACTACTGTGTTGTATAAAAAGACCACATCTTTTTCATACATTCCTCTGGATACTTTAAAGAATCAACAACTGGAATCTCATCTTATTGAAAATCACCAACACAACCAGCAGAGTGGTAAAAAATTTTAGCCAGTTGTGCCTTGGAAAAAGGACTCATATCTAGGACATAAAAAGAATTGGAAAAAAAAAACCCCACAGATCTCCCAAATTCAAAGTCCCAGTCAAAAATGAGTATCTGAGATGAATACACACTTCTCCAATAAGGAAATACAAATGACAAATAAACGTGAAAATGATCATCATAATCAGTCATTCGAGAGATACAAATTAATATAACACTAAGATACTGTATCACTACAGAAACAATGGCTATCATTAAGAAATCAACAAATAACAAATGCTGGCTAGGTTGTGGGGGAAAATGAACCGTTCTCACTGTTGAAGGGAATGCAGACTGGTGCAACGACTGTGGAAATCAGTATGTAGATGCCTCAAAAAATTAGGATTAGAGGTCTCATTCAACTCAGTTATTTTCCTTCTGGGTATCTTCCCACAAGAATTAAAAGCATCGTATCACAGCAATGTATGTGTACCCATGTTTATAGAAGCACAATTTGTAGTAGAAAACCAATTGAAATTTGAAGCAGTACAGCAAATATAGAGGAAAATACTAATGCATGTCTTTGAAACAGAAACAGTAAGAGATTATGTATGAGTGTGTGCATGTGTACATACTTCTATAGATAGATACAATGATAGAGAGATAGATAGGCAGACTATGGTAATTGACTTAATTATGTAGACCAAAAATTCTACCACTTGCCATCTGGTTTCTGGAAAGCAGAGAAAACCAGTGTTATAGTTCAATTCAATTGAAGAGATCTAAACCTATGTCTGAAAGAGGTTCAATATGTTCAAGTTGAAGTTATAACCTAAAAATATATACTTAATTCCAAGCAATAATGAAATGATACTGAATAAATTTACCTTATATCCAACATTGATCAAAATGTTTACAACAGCTATAAATGCATTTAGCTTAGAGTATAACTCCATAAGTTAGCAATAACAGCAAATCATAGAGTATTACCACATAGTATTATTTTGTGCCTACATCAGAAACATCATTTCACCAAATTACCTGTACTCATAACAATCTTTAAAGTTTATTTCAGTCTCAAATTTTTATGCACAATATATGCAAAAATCATAACCCTATTCTGATGATGAATCATGTCACAATTTGTTTATTTCATTGAACTTAGAGCGTGATCATAAATTTGCTTCAATATAAGGGGAGTGATATGAATGTAGATTAACATGCCAAGTGGATATAATAATAAATTTGACAACTAGAATTACAATATAATAAAATAAATAGATTCTTTTGGTAAGATAAGACTCTTACATTAATCTAAAAACATAACTTCTATAAAATTTCTCATGTTTAATTATGTGTATGCAAATTTCCTAAAGCATAGTATCCTTTTCTGAATTCTGCACTAAGTGCTAATCACAAATGTAGTTATATTTTATGACAAATATTCAATGAAATTATAAATTTATATAGCTTTATTGGAGAGTACAGTGCCTTACTAACAAATTTATAATTTTGAATTCTTGATGTTAAATCTATGTGAAGGTAGAGTATACTTTTCATCTGTAAGTTATTGAGTACATGAGTATTTTCTCCAGGCATTTGATTTCTTTTGAAACTTCTCCTTGGAAATGGGTTAGATTTAGAGAGTTAGATTTAAAAATGATACTTCTCCTTGATGGCAGAGAGTCAATCTTCAACTTTCAGCACAGCTCTGGCATGTAAAAGTTTGTAAATCATCATTTAAGAACGTAAAAAAAAATTAAAAAGTACAATAAGGACAATGTGAACATCAATGAATTTTTTAGATCCCTCAGAGAATTGAGGTTTTAGGACAAATTGCTCTCCTGAAATCTGGAGAGGTAGGTACATCTGAGAGTCACAGATGGGCTGAAATTGCCTGTACTAAATGCTGTTGGTGTCCTAATTGTTAGGAACTCTTACACATCATTTTAATGAACATCTGGAGGCTAGAGAAACACCTGGAGATAACAATTTCGTATCAGGCCTTACACTTCATGGAATTTTATTCCGGAATCTTATATTAATTATCTTTTCCCATCACTGGGGTAAAACATCCAATATCTATATTAAATTAAAGGAGGAGAGGCTTATTTAGTTTATTTAGTTCCCAGTTCAGAATGTTTAGCTAACTGTCAGTTGTCCCTAAAGCAGAAACAAGATAGAAGGTAAGTGCTCAACCCATGGCAGCCAGGAAGTAGAGAGCAAAGGGAAGACCCAGGGACAGCAACATACCCTTCCAAGTCATGCTCTCAATGACTCCCAAGGTACTTTTTTCTAATAGTACATTTTGAGAAGAATTCAACCATGCATAAATTTAGCACCCTTATGTCCTGATCACTTTCCAGAATTCTCATCTCTTAACACATGCTTGGGGTACATTTTAGATCTAAACCATAACAAACCCTGACACGTACTCATGGTGGTTATTCCAAAAACAGCCCTATGAACCCAGAAGGAGAATAAGGAAGGTTTTATCTAACACCTGATAACTCTCTGTTAAGTGCTAGTGGAATGTAATGAAGTAAGACAGAACCAGAAAGAAAAAGACAGAGTACAACTCCAGCCTGAACTACATACTGCGACCCTGTCTCAACTAGAGCCAGCAGTTTGGCTCAGTGGCTTAAGTGCCTATCTGGCAGGAGGGAGGTTGTGAGTTTGATCCCTGGTGCAAAAAAAATAAAAATAAAAATAAAAATAAAAATCACTGAGGACAGATCAGTCAAGCAAGTGAAAACCGGAGCAGGTGGCAAAAAAGTGTTTAAATTTTATCACAGTAAAACATACTCTTGTGGGAGAATTTCCAAGTCAAACTGAAAGGAAGACAGCATGGAGGAGATAAGAAGGCAAAGTTTAATCTTTATGCTGGTGAACTGTTGAGTCTTCATGCCAGTGAACAGTTGGGGGATCATTCCTAAGGGCAACAGCCCAAGTTTACAAAAAGTTTAGTTTATATGACATTTAGAAATAGGGAGTATAAAGTGAGTGAAAAAACATTACATAATTGCTTACATGCATTGAGTCACATACTGACAGGCAGGCTAAGCTTGAAGAGATTTGTTGAAAGAAACGGATTGTTTATTGTGTTATAGAAACATTCCGGGCACGAGAAGTGGGGAGACCCTTACAGAGTGAGCATAGTTAAAGGTATCCTTGACTAGCTCAGGGTGCCTTCAGGTACAGACAATTACTCTGACTCAGTTCTTATGCAGCTGGACTTTAGACACTGTCAAGGTCAAATGAATTCAGCAAAAACTTGGTCAGAGACCTTTAACGGTTCTCTAATTTGTATCATCAAACACCTATGTCTGCTATTTTTATTTTATTTTATTTTATTTTATTTTTACATCCTATATTTTAATACAGTATCACCATGTGATAACTAAGGAACTCAGAGGTCATTGGCTTTCCCAAAGACACAGTGTATGCTCAATGGGTTGAAACAGAAAAGAGCATCCAGTTCCCTGTTATGGTATATGCTGTTAACCCCACTAATGGGAAACAGAAAACACACAAAAACAGATCAACAGTATAGAAAGAGAAATAGAAACTCTAAACAAAGATTCCAAAAGAAATGTTTCACAATAATGATAACAAAAAAAATGTTAATAGGCTCATCAGTAATAGAGCCAAAGAAGTAGTAATCTTAAAGATAGCTTAATAAGCTGGGTGTGGTGGTGCATACCTGTAATCCCAGCACTCAAGAGGCAAGAAGATCATTTCGAGTTTGAGACCAACTTGGGCTATAAATTGAGCTCAAGGCCAGCCTGAACTGTGTAAGTAAGACTCTGTCTCAAACAATAGGGCCAGCTATTTAGCTAAGTGGCTTAAGTGCCTGCCTGGCAGGCAAGAGGTTGTGACTTTGGTCCCTGGTACCAAAAAAAAAAATAATAATAATAATAATAATTTAAAAGAACCTTACTAAACTACATTTCAAAGATACCAAAGAATGTAAAAAAATGCAGAACGTTCTATTTATGGCAATTTAAAAAAGTGGTAACATAGCACAAAGTGAAGTAAAAGAATAAAAATTAAAAAAAAAATAAAGAACAAGAAACAAAAATAACAGGGTAAGGCAAAAAACTTTTTAAAATTAGTGACAGATTAAAAAAAAAGATAAAATGCATGGAAGAATCAAGAAGGAAATAATGTCTAATCTACAGAGAAACAAAAGTAAGATATACAATGGATAACTCATTTTGAACCATGTAAAAAGAGTGATATTAAATATTTCAAATGTTATTCTAAAATAACAAGAGTTTGCAACATACATACATTTACATTCTCCTTAGAAACTGGAGAAATAAATTATCAGAGTTCAAATTCTAGTAGAACCTATGGCCAGCAAACTTAGAACCAAAGGTACTCCATTACCAAAAAGGTATATATCCTATTCAAATCTCAGATTTTAATGCTGTTGCCCATAATACTCTATGCTAGGAACCAGGGTCTTTTAGAGCAATGGCCAACTGTAGGACATAAGCATGAAATGTAGATGAATTTAAGAAATCTTTTAATGCTAGACACTAAACTTTATTTTTAAAAAAAGGAATAGAAAGTCATTTTACATAAAACAACTGCACCTAGCCCTTCCAAATAGTTTATGTCAATATTCAATTCACAAGCATGTGAAACATAGTGCTTTACTTTCAATGTGATCTGTGCACAATGACATACAATGTGCTCATACATTTATGTCTGTCTGTTACCTGAAATAAGATGGACATTGCAAAAGATTTTTAGCATTGGGAGTTCTGTTAACATTATTTACTTCCTTCTTCTGGGAATAGGAAGCTATCCTGGCAGTCTTCCTATAGAAATGGGTGAAGTGCAAGAGAGTTAGTGGAAATAAGACTTGTTAAAATCTCATAGATTTATGTGCAACTTATTCTACTGGTAAAAGAAAGTTATATGAGTACATTCAAAGCAAAGAAGTGGGAAAATATACTCCAGATCCTAAATAAGATGATCTTTAATATTGCATTCCAGAGATTTATATACGGAGATTTCAGGGAAACATGGGTCAAAGATTAAAGAGAGTACAAGATAAACCCACTTTTTGCATACTGAACTTTCCTCTTATAAAAAAAAATTAAAAAGTGAACACATGATTTGTTGATGTTAAGAGAATATGAATCCAAAGAACTGAGATCTGAGAAAAAGAGATATAGTAAGTCTTATACTTATCATTGTTAATCGCCAGGGAGTATTTTCCATACTGTAGTCTAAATAGCAGAATACAGCCATCACTACAGCATCTTTCTGATTTAAGGAGTTAAAGCTAGGGATTCAGTAAATCTAGAATTTGTAGAGAATGTTCATTATCTTCACAGACAAATGGTTCCAAAAATTTACACATTGTCCTTGCCTTGAATGTATTAGGGAATAGCAAACTGTATGCAAATGAAATTGGACAAAGGATTTCCAGGGACCTACATTTTGTTAGTTGTATATTATTAGTTGTGATTCCACAATTGCAAAAACTTTCTAAGAATCTCTCTCACTTTAGTTCTCGCTGTCACTCTGACTCTCTTTCTTTCCCTTCTCCCTCCCCACTCTCTTTTTCCAGGTATCTTCACTAATTAATTCTACCAAACACCGAAGGAGAAAAATAATACAAATCCTATTCAAACTATACTAGATAAAAGAAAACACTATTTTCTTATTCATTCTACAAGCACTAAGCTTATACAAGTAATAAATAAAGATTAGAAGAAAGGAACTATAGAGATCTATAAGCTTCAAGAATATATGCACAAGAAATTTTAAAAAGGAATAGAAAAATTCCAGAGATGTGTACATCTTATTTATGTTCAGGGCTAAATATATTTATGATGATATTGTGAGATTAATATAAAGATGAGCATCAAACAATGTTCTTCATCATCTTTACAAATTAAAAAGAAACAAAGCATGTAACTACCTGAATAGAAGCAGAAGAATCATTTCAACAGTCCGTGTTTCTTCAAAAAGTTTTTATTGCTTGATTTTCTGAAATTCTTAATTTTCTTAAAAATTTGATAATCAATTTGTTGCAAAATCACTACTTGAAACTATATAAAATTATTTAAAATTTTTATAATATTTTATGACAAATTTACATTTTTTCATATTTTAATATATATTTGCCATTCATACTGATCACATTCATAAGAGAAAATTTGTTCCTGGACTTAATATATCTTAATTTTTTCCAATTCTTCTCCTCACTCATTAATCTCTCCTCCTCTCCCCATTTACAAAAGTGTTGTATCCATCATTTTCCTTTCATTTGTTTTTTTTTCTTTTCCCTTTCTTCCTGTTCCCATCCCTTGTTCCCCTCCCATTTGAACATGTTCCTTATATTTCCCAATACCTTTGGTCCATCATACTCCCTATTTACCTTTTGATTTTTTCCCACAAAAGAAACAATGTGTCTGATTTATTTCACTTAAGATACTGTTCTCAAAATGCATCCACTTTTCTACAAACGATTGGAGTTTAACCTTCTTTACGGCAGAGTAGTAGTTCACTGTACATAAATACTACATTTTCTTTATCCATTCATCTGTTGATGGGCATATTGGCAGTTTGCTTGATTTACCTATTATAAATTGTGCTGCCATAAATATGGGTGTGCATATATCACTGTGGTTTGACGCTTTTAACTCTTTCAGAAGAAAGATATTAGAAGGGTGATTTAGAAGAAAGATATTAGCTGGGTGAAATGAAACTTCTAACTTCAGTATTTGAGGACTCTCCATAGTGATTTCCATAATGGTTGTACCAGTTTTCACGCCCACCAACAGTGGAGATTTCTTTTCCCCTATAGTCTCACCAGCATTTGTTCCTGTTGATTTCTTGAAGTTAATAATTCTTTCTGGAGTGAGATGGAATCCCAATATTGTTTTAATTTGTATTTCTTGAACAACCAGTGATGATGAGCATTTTTTCATATACTTATTTGCTATTTGTATTTCTGCATCAAAGAAGTATTTATTTCAGATGCTTGGTTTTCAATTGAATCTTTAAATTTGGTTCTGATTTTCTTGAGTTTTTATATATTCTAGATTTTAGCATTTTATCTGAGGAGTAGCTGGTAAAAATTGTTTTACCATTCTGTGTTTACATCCTATTGGTAGTTTTTTTTGCTTTAAAAAAGTTTTTTTAGTAAGATGTTATCCCAATTGTTAAATATTTGTAATATTTCCTGTGTGAATGGACTTTGCTTACACCTGTATCTTCTAGAGTTTTACACATTCTATCTTCCAGAAGTTGTTTCTAGTTTTATATTTAGATCTGTAAATCATCTCTGTGTTAGTTTAGTGCACGGTGGAAGGTATAACTCTAGTTTCGATTTTTAACATTTGGGAAGCCATTTTTCCCAGCACTATTTATTTATTTATTTATTTATTTATTTTTGTGGCACCAGGGATTGAACTCACAACCTCACACTTGTCAGACAGGTACTTAAGTCACTGAGCCAAACTCCCAGCCCTGGTTTTTTGAGGCAGGGTCGCACTGTGTAGCTCAGGCCGGCCTTGCACTGACGTTGTAGCCCAAGCCGGCATTGAACTCACAACACTCCTCCTACTTCAGCCTCCTGAGTCCTGGGATTAAAGGCCCAGCACCATTTATTAAAGGGGCTATCTTTCTTCCAGTGAAGTTGCTTAGCCCCTTTGTCAAAAATAAAGTGGCTGAGTATTCTTAGAGGACAAAATTACTTTTAAATATTAATTTACTTGATAGTAGGATGCCAGGAGCATAATTACCCATCTATTCATGATCACACTATATAATATGTATCTTTAAGATGCATTAATATATTATGCTTGTATATCTGGTATGCTCCCTAACTCAAGTCTGTACCACAAACTTAAACTGTGTGTTAGTTGACTTATCACAGCTGGGACAAATTACCTAACACGGTAATCACAATTTAAAGGAAAGAGGTTATTATTTGGTTCCCAGTTTCAAAAGTTTTAATCCTTAGAAAACTAACCCCAGATGGGGAAAAAAAAAAACTGAAGGGCCTGGGGGAGAAAAGCTATTAACACACAACAGTTAAGAAGCAGAGTCAGCAGAAAGAACCAGAGAGAGACACATCCTCCAATGTCTTGCCTTCAGTGAACTACCCCTTTCAACTGGACCATGTCTCTTAATAGAACACTGAAATATGAACTGATCAGTGGGTTTAATCCCATTAGCATTCCATGATCTAAGGCCATCCCCAAACTCCATCTCTAAACACATGAGGTCTTGGGTGAATATTTTGGATTAAATCCATAGCAAGTGTAAAATATAAAATTATATAATTTTAGAAAAAAATAGAATAAAATCTCTGAGAGGTTTAGTGAAGCAAAAAATTCATAAACAAAATAGCAAGGCATAAGTCATAAATGAGAAAAGGTAATTAGACATCATTAAAATTTTAACTACGCACAAGTCTATATTTGTGCTATGCTAAAAAATTCATTTAAAAAATACAGCAACAGCAATCCTCTGAAAGTCATAGGTTATCTGTAACTGAATGAAATGACATTGAGTGGTTGGAATACCAGACAAAGAGTTCAAAAATTGATTTATAAAAGATTAGTGACTTCAAAGAAGATACAAATAAAGAGATGGATGAATTAAGGAACACAATGCAGGATATACAAGTGCAGTTTACATAGAGAGACTCTGTAGAGCCAAACGAAATTTGTGGGATTAGAAACACCATAAGTCAAATAAAAACCTCAGTGAGAGCTGTGTGGGTTGGTACACAACTGCAGTTCCAGCACTTTGGAAACCTTAGGCAGGAGAATCATGATTTCAAACTTATTCTGGGAAACAGATTTATTAGACTCTGTTAAAAAAATTTAAAAATAGGACTGGGTATATAGCTCCGTATGAAGTGAAGTCACTGGGTTCATTCACCAGTTCAGAAAACAAAACACAAAACTCAGTGGAAAGTCTCACCAATGAATAGGACCAAGCAGAAAATAGAAATTCATAGCTTAATAATTCAAAAATCTATGCCAGAACTCTCTAATATCAAAGCTAGGATAAAATGTCCAAGCTTAAAAATTTTTGATGTTAGAAGAATGCACAGAGTTTCAGACTAATGAAGCTATTTGATGAAATGCACCAGAAAACTTCCTGAATCTTGGAAAAGATATGAACATGCAAGTACAGGAAGTATTTAGAACCCAAAAGAGGCATTGCCAAAGAAGAAGCTCTCAAAATCACATTGTTGTTTAAATGGCAAGAGCACAGAACAAGGAAAAAAAGCAGTATTTTGAGAAGAGAATCTATATTTATCTGGAAGAGAGACATATCAAGTC
>RJWM01052316.1:0-10147 GCA_004363535.1 Dasyprocta punctata | reverse complement strand
AGAACAGTCCATGGCAGGGCCGGCAGGACACAGCAAAGCAGCGCGGTGTCCAAGCAGCAGCAGTGTTTCTTCTTTTTGTCTCTTTATATCCATCACACTCTCCAACGTTTGGCTGGTACCACCCACACCAGGGTGGGCCTTTCTATAATCCGCACCCAGAACCATGCCAGGCCAGTCAGTAAACTAATTTAGTCCTCACCCCAGCATCGCACAGTTAATCCCAGGATCACACACCCTAGTTCCAGCCACCTCTGAATACCCTCACTGATGACTACATGAGGGTTTGGGGGGACATACACATAATTGTTTTCTTCATTTCATGTTCAAGTTGTCTGGTGTATGGAAATACAGCTGATTTTTGTGAGCCTGCCTTGTAGTCTGAAATTGCTGGATTCATCGACAGCTGTCAAGCTTTCCCCTGCACAAGTGAGGTTTTCTGTCCGCAGGACAGCACCATCTGTGAATATGGTTTTACTTCTTCCTAGCTGCTCTAGATGCTTGACTGTCTCTTTCTTGCACAGTTGTCTTCTCTACACCTCCCAGTGAAACACACAAGAGGCAGTGCCAGCCATCCGTGTCCAGTTCCGCCTTTCACCACTAGGCAGAATTATCTGACGGTTTTCACAGATTCCCTTAGAGGGCCTCTTTCCATTTTTAGGTTTGTTTGTCTGTTTGAGGCAAGGTCTCATCGTGCAGTTCAGGCTGGCCTTGAAATCACCATGTAGCCCAGGCTGGCCTTGCCTCACGGCAGTCCTCCTGGGATTACAGTCCCTTCTTAGTTTTATAAGCCTGTGTGTGCATGTGCGTGTGTGTGTTTATCATGAGAATCTGTTTTGGAAAATTGTATTTTGCATCAGTTGAGATGATCATGTGGTGATTGAATTTTTTTTTCTTTTTTTTTTTTTTTGCAACACCGGGGATCAAACTCACAGCCTCATGCCTGCCAGACAGGTGCTTAAGCCACTGAGCCAAACTCCCAGCCCTGGTTTTATGAGACAGGGTCGCACTATGTAGCTCAGGCCGGCCTTGCGCTTGCGTTGTAGCCCAAGTCAGCCTCGAACTCACAACGCTCCACCTACCTCAGCCTCCCGAGTGCTGGGATTAAAAGTGTGCGCCACCACACCCGGCTATCGTGTGGTGATTTTCCCTTTAACAGTATAGTATAATTACATTGACAGATTTTCATGGGCTGAAATGGGCGACTTGCATTACCAGGTAAATCCCTGAATGATAATCCTTTTACTATGTTGCCGGGTTGGAATTGTTGCTGTTTTGTTGACAGTATTTGCATCTATGTTGATAAGGGATGTTGGTCTGTCAGTTTCTTTCTTTGTGGTATCTTTACTTTCAGGGTAATACTGGTGACATGCAATGAATTAGGAAGTATACTGTCCTTCATTTTTTGTAAGAATTTGAGAAAAATTATCACTTATTCTTTTTAAAACCACTAGGCATGGTGGCACACACCTGTAATCCCAGTACTCGGGAGGCTGAGGCAGGAGGATACCTGTGAATTCAAGGCCAGCCTAGGCTGCAAAGTGAATTCAAGGCCAGCCTGAACTGCATGGTGAGGCCCTGCTTCAAAAAGAACAAAAACTGCTGAACGTATTCGTTATTGAGAAAGAACAATTAATACTCATATGATTAGGTCAATCTAGCATGTCTATATCTGATAATGTAAGAAGCCATTTTAAAGATAACGATGTGTAATATTGCAACCATTGTCAAGCTTCTATCTTCCGGTTGTGTAAACCTGCAATGTTGTGTATTTACTCTAGTCATTTGCTTGTCTCTTTTGCTTGTTGTTTTTACTATATATGTCGTCTTTTTGTTGTTGTTGTTGTTGTTTTTGTTTGTTTTGTTTTTCTTCGCTCAAATAAAAAACAAAAACAAAAAGAACAACAAAAAAAAAAAGTTTGAGAGAATTCACCAGTGGAGCAGTCTGGTCCTGGTCTATTCTTTATTGGAAGTTTTAATTACTGATTCTGTCTGGTGTGTGGGTCTGTTCAGGTCTACTAGGTTTACTATTTCTTTTGAGTCAGTTTTGGTGGAGAATTTTCCCATTTCATCTAGTCATCTAGATTATTATATAATTTTTTTTTTTTTTTTGGTACTGGGGATCGTCCTCACCAGTTGCACTTGCCCGGCAGGTGATGTGCTGCTGCCAAGCTATCTCCCCAACCCCTTGATCTTATCATTTTTCTTTGTGTGTGTGGTACTAGCAATTGAACCTGAGGCACTCAGCCACTAAGCTACACTTCTAAAAATTTGTTTTCAGCCGGGCGTGGTGGCGCACGCCTTTAATCCCAGCACTCAGGAGGCTGAGGTAGGCGGAGCGTTGTGAGTTCGAGGCCGGCTTGGGCTACAACGTGAGCGCAAGGCCGACCTGAGCTACATAGTGTGACCCTGCCTCAAAAAACCAGGACTGGGAGTTTGGCTCAGCAGCTTAAGTGCCTGTCTGCCAGGTGTGAGGCTCTGAGTTCAATCCTCGGTGCTGCAAAAAAAAAAAAAATTTGTTTTCAGCAATGGAGGGTAGGGGGAGGAAAGAAGGAAAAAGTTAAAAAAAAAAAAGGAGGAAAGAAGGAAGACATGAGTCAAAGCTTTTGTAAGTAGGGAGGGGAGGAGGGGTTGAAGGGAGAGGAGGGCAATGGGGGAAACAAGTTCTATCATGTTCAGGGACAGATTATCTATGATGGGCTGGGGACATAGCTCAGCGGCATAAGTGCCTGCCTGGCATGCTCAAGGTCCTGAGTTCAAAAAAAGAATTATCTATGATGAATGTGATCATTATGTATATCTAAAATGTACCAATAAAGTCTGATTGAAAAAATTTATTTTCAAATAGGGTCTTGATAAATTGTCTAGTCTGGGCTCAAACTTGCAGTCCTCCTGTCTCAGCTTACCAAGTAGCTGGGATTACAGGTGTGTGCCACCATTCCTAGTTTATGATCTTTTTTTTACTTGTGTAAGACTGGTAGTAAATTAATTCCAAATTTTATTCTTTTGAGTTCTCTCTCTCTCTCCTTCTTTTTTGTCAGTTGAACTAAAGTTTCACCAATTTTGTTGATCTTTTTGAAGAACCAACTTTTGTTTTCATTGAATTTTTTGAGTTTTTTTCTCTCTATTTTATTCTAATTTTTATAAATTTCCTTATTCCTTTTGATTTTAGTTTGTTCCAGTGTTTTAGTTCTTGGTGTTGGAAGTTAAGATCGTTAGTTTGAGATTTGTGGTTGTTTTAAATGTAGACCATTATAGCTATAAATTTCCCTCCAAGTGCTGCTTTTGCTGTATCTCATAAATTTTGCCATACTACATTTTCCTTTTAATTCATCTCATCTAATTTCCCTTGAGATTTCTTCTTTGATCCATGGGATCTTTATTAAAATGCTTGAATTTGAGACCCTCCCGCCTCAGCTTCACAGAGTGGTAGAGAGTCACCAGCATGCTTGGCCACAAATATGTGTTGCTTAATTTCCACATACTTGTGGATTTTTCAGTTCTTCCACTATTCATAATTCTGTTCTTCTGTGGCGGAAGGGATACAGCCTTTGCCTTCAGTCTTCTCCACGGCCTGCCTCGTGGTGGAGGGCCTGGCGTCTCCTCTCCTGCGTGTTGTCCTCCCCGCTGTCCCGGCTGCCGGCTTCAGCTCTTCTTGCGGGCTGATTCCTTTTGCCCTGAGGGCTTTTGTTCTGGAAGCCGTGTTGCTGGCCAGTCTGCCGTCCTGATCCTTAGAGCTTCCTGGTGGACCCAGTCACGTGTATTCATGACTCTCGTCACCTCACAGAACAGTGTCTGCCCTCGAGTCTGTCTGTCCTGGTATTAGTACAGACAGCCCGGCTCCTTGTCTTGGTTATCGGCAAGCATCTTCTCCAGCCCTTCGCTTTCAACTTGTTTGAATCTTTTTGTCTGGAGAGAGACTCTTACAGAAGCACACGGTTGGGTTGTTTTTTAAAAAATCAATTTAATAGCTGGCATGGTGGCGCACACCTGTCATCCCACCACTTGGGAGGCTGAGACAGGAGGATCGTTGTGAGTTCAAGGCCATCCTGGGCTACAAAGTGAGTTCAAGGCCAGTACAAACTGCACAGTGAGACTCTGTCCCAAAAAGACAAAAAAAAAAAAAAAAAAAGTCCATTTACTAGGAAATGGGGAAATGGAGGCTTCGAGAGTGGGGAGGGAACCGGGAGGTGGGGAGAGGGGAGGAGCAGAGCAGGAGTAAACATTAAGATGGGGACCCAGAAGGAGGGCAGAAACCACACTCACACTAAAAATAAAATAAATAAATAAAATGATAAACTAAACAAAACAAGCAATAAAAAGAAAAAAGAAAAGTAAAAGAAAGAAAAATAAGTCCACTTCCAGGGTTCTCTCTGGATTCCCTGGTAGACAGCCTGTGGAGACAGCACCCCAAATGGTGGCACTGTATCTCCGAAGCCAGCAACTGCTGGGGGACAGAGTAATAGACAACCTTAGAGTTGGGAGTCCTTGAAGCTGGACATTGACCTAGGGCATGACCCAGACATGACCCTACCAAAGTAACAAAGGGCTCCGGGGTCAACCACGTGAAGAAGATGCTACAGCCCAGGAAAACCCCAGGCTCCTGGATGATCCAGGGATGGGTTGCTAGGAGAGGGGCTGAAATGGACCTCATCCTTCCCAGGGTATAAAGAAGCACACAGCACGGGTTGAGCAGTACCTTCCCTCCCATCAGGAGGATAAGGGCTCCACCTGACCCCAGCTGTGTCTCTTTATTTTTCTCATCCTGTGGTGCCTTCACCAGAAGAACTTCAGGAGCCGTGTGGGTCGTGGCATGTGGCGCCAAAACACAGACGGGTAAGAGACTGAGGGCGAGGGGACACTTATGTGCGCGCAACTAGGGGGAGAAGTGCATTGGTATAGGTCAATAGTCGTCACTGGAGTGTATTGATACTGGCTTCATCAGGTATAAAGCGTGGAGCATTGAAATCCCTTCTTCTCTAGGGCCAGTTATACACCGGCCTGTGAGAAACCCCTTCCCTTAAAAAAGAAAAATATATATATTGATTATATCAGCTGTATAACTATGGGATGAACATATTCGAAAGAATCACAAATGTATAAGGAACTGTTTGTCGCATGCTTGCTCCCAGCATTTACATTTCCTTCTGTGGGTCTGGATTAGACAGGGTCTTAATAATCGTAAGCTGCTTGAGACAACCACAGTGGAATTGGCTCCAGGCACTGTTTTAGAATCCAGTCCCCAGCAGGGAAAAGACGGTGGAATGACGGCCACCCCGATAACCTCAACTGAGCCACAAGCGGCAACGCCTGCCTTTTCGGCTCAAACAAATTTCGCTGTGTCACAGGCTGGAACGTCCACCTCTCGGGGTAGAGCCGGTGTCTCCATCTCCCTTGCAATTGGTGCTAAAAGAAGCCAGACGGGTGAGGGGGTACATAGAGGGTTTTCAGTGTATCTACCCGGTTACTAAACTTCCAATCCTCAACAGTTGGAGACAAATTATAATCACTTAGGTCGTCAGTTCACAGCCTAAAGGAAAGAAAAAAGACAAAGCTACTTGTCTTTGTTGTGGGGGGAGGGGGACTTTGCCAACAGTTGTGCTGCTGCACCCGTGGGGGCAACACGGCCACTCCCTGTTCCCTCAACAAAACCTTCGACTATCTGTGCGAAGTGTAGACGAAGGTATCGCTGGGCCACTCGACGTAAACTTAAAACTGATGCGCAAGGCCTTCCTGTTCCAGAAGAAAAGCTTCCAGTGGGGCCTACAACAGGCCTGCCAAAGAGTAGGGGTGCCACGACTCAGACAGCTTCCCTGAGGCCCTGCTCTGCATGACAGGCTCCTAATGGTTGGGGGGTAATGTGGTTCTCATTTATGGTTTGCTGATTTTTGTTCACAAAATACTCTCTCAAAAGACAATTTTGAATAACCAATGCGACAACAACTAATCTGTAAAACTTCTAAAAATTCAACATTTGGCTTTCACGAGCTGATAATTGACTGACTCCAGCATATCATTGCCTTACTATGACTTTATAGTGAGTCTTGATATCTGGTAGTGTAAATTCTCAAGTGCTGTTGCTTCTCAAAATTATTTACTTTAGAGGTACTTGTTTCAAATTCGCAATTAATGTAACTACGTTTATTTAGGTCTTTTTTGCTTTCTTAAGTCAATTTTAGTTTTCAATACACTGACACTACAGAGCTGGCTAAATTTCTTGAGTTTGTTTCCAGAAGAAGGAATTGTAAATTTACATACTTCTGAGGAAATGGGAAAACAGTTTAGAGCAAGATTAGGTAAAAAAAAAACCAACACAAATCTAGCTGGACCTCTACAGCATTATTTAACAGGGAGAAACCGCTGCTTCCTGCTCCTCTCACTACTTCTCAGGACCCCCAAGCAGGGGAGGGAACCAAAGCGCTCCACTGAGCCTGGATCGTGGCCCAAACAAAAGAGATGAAGAAACAATGCTGCTTGTTTCAGCTGCAAGGGGAAAATCAAGGTTAAGGCTCGATCTACTCAAAACAGTGTTCAAATCTCCCCAGATCCTTGTATTGCTTAATTGGTTATTCTTCCCTTGACAAAAATTGGGAAATCTGTAAATAAAGAGTATCTAAGGGTTTGGGGTCTTCTGATACTTATTGGGTTCAACAGGTTAAGCAGGATCACCCCCGAGATAAAATTGATAATTAAAAAGCATTCAAAGGGCTTTTAGACACAGGAGCAAATGCTTCAATTATTGCCCAGCACCACTGGCCGATGGCACGGCCTCTGGATGTGACAACTGCAGATGACAGGTGTGAGCAATGTTTCTCTCTCTAGTAAAAGCGCTAAATTGATTTAACCTGGAGGGATGCAACGGGCGCCTTTGCTGCCACATGAGGGACTTGCTTTTGAATTACAAATTTATGATCAATTTAGAATAGCAGCCACAAGGGTGTGGAGGGGACTTCCTTCAGTGGGTCAGAGAGACATCCCAAATTTTTTTTTTTTAATGTGGCACCGGGGATTGAACTCACAGCCTCGCACCTGCCAGACAGGCGCTTAAGACGCTGAGCCAAACTCCCAGCCCTGGTTTTCTGAGGCAGGGTCGCACTATGTAGCTCAGGCCAGCCTTGAGCTTGCGTTGTAGCCCAAGCCGGCCTCGAACTCACAATGCTCCTCCTACCTCAGCCTCCCGGGTGCTGGGATTAAAGGCATGCGCCACCAGGCCCGGCTGACATCCCAAAATTTGATTTCTAGTAGTCAGGGGCTAAAACCATTTCAGAATTTTGCCTTTAAAAGAAATATATATATATACGGTATAAGGCACAGAGAACTTCCCCTGGGCGGCCTGGCGAGGCCTGGCTGGTGAGGCGGGACCTGCACCAGGGAGCTGGGGTTGGCAGCCCTGCCTCCCTTGCGCTGAGGAGTGAGCTCCACAGGGGCTGCCAATCCTTTCAATGGCTGCCACACTGGCAGCACTGCAGCACTCGGCAAGGTGAGAGGTGGGTCAGGAGAAGTGGGCCAGGGCTTTGGCCTGCCTGAGCCACCCATTTTTCCCATCATGTGCGCACACAATTTATGCATCGAAAGTTTACACCGTATTGTTGCTTGAATTCCCAAGAACAGTGGGGCCTGCAGGCCAGAGCAGGAGCACAACCTGTGTGTCACGACGGCAAGACAGAGCCCAAGGCGCCTAAATACAAAATGCAGTTTTTTTTTCTCTATACCTTACCACAAAAATTCCTTATAATCTTCAGGTCTAAAACTAGTTAAATGTGCTCACAATTTAAATTTCAAAAAACCAAGGGGCGAGTTCACCTCATAATAGAGTTCACTTGGCAATATATACCATTTAAAATTTTTAAATTCTAATAAAGATGAAACTACTGCAGCAGAAAGTAATGCAATCAATTAGGTAAAGGCTAAGAAGAGTCCTTTGGAAAGATCTTCATACTGGACAATCAAAGCACCCAGTCCAGTGCTAATTTGGGGTCGAGAGTATGCTTATGTTTTTCCAGGAAATGCTAAATGGCCTATCTGGGTGCCAATGTGTGCTGTCCAGCTGTATCATGGATCCAAACCCAGAGAAGAAGTTGATTCCACCTCTCAAGAAACAGATGCTCAGTCCTATGACAGTGATGCCTCGGAGACCATGTCACAACTGATAGAAAAGGATGAAGCTAGAGTCAACCTTAATTGACCCAACATGCCCAGAAGATGGTAACAAAAAAGTAAAACCAAAGGTCTAAATAGAAGAGTGTAAGTCCTATGATAAACACGTTAATTATAGGTAAGATTTGTCCTTTCCAAATTCTTTTGTAAGAGATCTATGCAAATTGACCTACAATAAATGTGACTAGTCTATTTATAATTACAAATTCTACGACTATAAAAATTAGTGTAATTCAATTTGGCTAAAATATATTTGAGTTCAGTCTGTCTGTGTATCTGTTTGTCTGTCTGTCCTGTCTGTTAAGGTGTTGTGGGAGTCAGCTGAGCTAGTGATCGTTCACATCTGTGGAGCCGAAAGCACAAGTGCCCGTACAGGAGCGCCCAAGGGCACGGAGCACCTAAGAAACGCCCTGAGGGCGTGGGGTGCTGGAGGCGACAGGTGTTCTGACCCGGAGGACACGGGCGTAAGAAGCGAGCTAGTTCAGCAAAGGGGTGTAATACTCGTGGAATAGCCCCCCGGGAACAGAGCTCTTGCGGACACCAACAGCTCTGTGTCTGTCTCTGTGTCTGTTCCAATCTGTGCAGCTCGTCTGTCCATGTTTGTCCATTTGTCTGCTCTGTAAACAGCTGCTCCTTTTATTTTGAGCTCAACAATTTTTCTTTTTTCTTTTTTTTTTCTTTTTTACAGTTTTTGGATCATTTAATCAGTTTAATTTGGGTAATAGACTTAAAAAATATGCTTCCACCTGGGATGCCCGTTAAACAAAATGATGCTAAAATCAGTTGTGTAAAAGTAATGTACATTGTTGTTTATCATAACTTGAGAGTCTCTCATTGTTCAAAAATAATATGT
Organism: Dasyprocta punctata; assembly: GCA_004363535.1. Taxonomy (NCBI): domain Eukaryota; kingdom Metazoa; phylum Chordata; class Mammalia; order Rodentia; family Dasyproctidae; genus Dasyprocta; species Dasyprocta punctata. The sequence goes on along the minus strand of RJWM01052316.1, from coordinate 1,140 downwards.
TAAATGTTATAATTGGGTTTTTCAGAAGTCATCAAAAATTATTAAGATGGTAAACAAAATCCCTTGGTGGGAGATTATTAGAGCGGACTCCATTTGATGAATAAGAAAGCAGCGGCCTGGTGATTTTTTTTTTTTTTTTTTTTTTTTGTGTGTGTGGCACCGGGGATCGAACTCACAGCCTTGCACCTACCAGGCAGGTGCTTAAGCCACTAAGCCAAACTCCCAGCCCTGGTTTTTTGAGGCAGGGTCACACTGTATAGCTCAGGCTGGCCTTGCACTCGCGTTAAGCCCAAGCCGACCTCGAACTCACAATGCTTCTCCTACCTCAGCCTCCTGAGTGCTGGGATTAAAGGCGTGCGCCACCACACCTGACTGCTGCCTGGTAATATTTTTAACCAGTTCTTGTTCATTGATTGGAAGCCCCAATGATCTCCCTAACCTTATGGGAGACACCCCAACTAAAGTTATATATTATTGTAATATGTTCACATTGGTCATTGTCAAAAGAAATAATACAATCAGGTTTTTGATTTAGATGTACCCATACAAAGGTTTTCATGCAGCTATGATAGAGTGTTGTTAACCCCATGGTATATTTATGTATTCATGCTTCCTGATGTACAGGTTTTCCAAAATGTAAAACAGATTGTTTATGGTGACAAACTTGTTTCAGATTCACACCTCAGCCTGTAACAAAACTTATGACATGTACATCCCACTAAAGGTCAACAAGATAAGCAAAAGCTTTTATGTATTAGACAGGGATGATTGACCAAAAAGGGGGTAACTTATGTTAAAAAATGCAAATTCAAGTATGTTAAAAAATGTCATCATGAGCACTTGGGAGGCTGAGGTAGGTGGAGTGTTGTGAATTCAAGGCCAGCCTCAGCTACAACATGAGCACAAGGCTGGTGTGAGCTACATAGTGTGACCCTGCCTCAAAAAACTAGGGCTAGTTTGAGGCCGGCTTGGGCTACAACGCGAGCACAAGGCCGGCCTGAGCTACACAGTGCGACCCTGCCTCAAAAAAACCCAGGCTGGGAGTTTGGCTCAGTGCCTTAAGCACCTGCCCTGACAGGCGCGAGGTTGTGAGTTCAATCCCCGGTGCCGCAAAAAAAAAAAAAAAAAAAAAAAATAAAA
>RJWM01052315.1:0-10156 GCA_004363535.1 Dasyprocta punctata | reverse complement strand
GAAGAGTTGGTTCTTTGAAAGAGTAAATAAAATTGATAAACCCCTAGCCAACCTTATCAAAAAGAAGAAAGAAAAAACTCAGATTCATGCAATAAGAAATAAAAAGGGTGAAACCACTATAGACCCGGTGGAAATACAGAAGATCATCAACAACTACTTCGAAAACTTTTACTCACATAGATTCGATAACACAGAAGAAATGGACACATTCCTAGAAACCTATGAATTACCAAAGCTGAATCAAGAAGATGTAAAGTTGCTGAATAACCCAATTTCAGCTAATAAAATTGAAAATGTAATTAGGACCCTACCAACAAAAAAGCCTGGGCCCTGATGGATTCACTGTTGAATTCTACAAGAAATTTAGGGAAGATTTAATGCCAACACTCCTCAAACTCTTCAATGAAATCGAAAGGGAAGCAAGTCTCCCTAACTCATTCCTGGAAAGAAGTATTACCCTAATATCAAAACCAGAGAAAGGCCCAACCAAAAAAGAAAATTACAGGCCAATTTCCCTAATGAACATACATGCAAAAATCCTCAATAAAATACTGGCAAATAGAATACAACAAGTTATCAGAAAGATTATACACCATGATCAAGTGGGATTCATCGCAGGAATGCAGGGATGGTTCAACATACACAAATCAATACATGTAATACACCATATCCATAGGGCCAAGGACAAGAACCACATGATCATCTCAATAGATGCAGAAAAAGCTTTTGACAAAATCCAACACCCATTCATGATAAAAACCCTACAGAAAATTGGAATAGATGGTCTCTACCTCAACCTGATAAAAGCCATATATCATAAACCAACAGCCAACATCTTACTAAATGGAGAAAAACTGAAAACTTTCAAGCTAAAATCAGAAACAAGACAAGGATGTCCATTATCCCCACTCCTATTCAACATAGTTGTGGAAATATTAGCCAGAGCAATTAGACAAGAGAAAGAAATAAAGGGAATAAGGATAGGAAAGGAAGAAGTGAAATTATCATTATTTGCAGATGATAGGATACTCTACATAGAAGACCCCCAAAAATCCATTGGAAGACTTCTAGAAGTAATAACCAAATTGAGTAATGTTGCTGGATACAAGGTGAACACTCAAAAATCAATAGCATTCCTGTACACAAACAACAAAGTCACTGAGAGAGAAACAAGGGAAACCACACCCTTCACTATAACATGCAAAAAAATGAAATATTTAGGAATCAATGTAACAAAGGAAGTAAAAGATCTATACAGTGAAAATTACATGACTCTAAAGAAGGAAATCGAAGAAGATTTCAGAAAATGGAAAGATATTCCCTGTTCATGGATAGGAAGAACAAACATTGTGAAAATGGCCATTCTCCCAAAATTATTAGACAGATTCAATGCAATCCCAATCAAAATACCACTGGACTATCTCACAGAGCTAGAGAAAGCATTCCTGAAATTCATCTAGAACCAGAAAAGACCTAGAATAGCAAAGGCAATTCTGGGCAACAAAGGGAAGGCAGGAGGCATCACAATCCCTGACTTGAAACTATACTACAAAGTTGCTGTAATAAAATTAGTATGGTACTGGAATCAAAACAGACCTGAAGATCAATGGAATAGATTAGAAGATACAGCCACAACTACAAACACACTTAGCCACCTCATCTTTGACAAAGGGACCAAACATGTACATTGGAAGAAAGAGAGCCTCTTTAACAAATGGTGCTGGAAAAACTGGCTTTCTATATGCCATAAACTAAAACTAGATCCATGTCTATCACCATGCACTAAAATAAAGTCAAAGTGGATGAAAGATCTCAACATTGAAACAGAGACACTAAACTTACTAGAAGACACAGTAGGTAAAAATATTGATGATATAGGAGTAGGCAGAGAGTTCATGAACAAAAATCAAATTGCACAAGAAACACTTCCCAGAATCAACAACTGGGATCTCATCTTACTAAAAGGTTTTTGCATGTCAAAGGAAATCTCCAACAGAGTGAAAAGAAAACCCACAAACTGGGAAAATATCTTAGCCAATTGTCCATTAGACAAAGGACATCTATCTAAAAGATATAAAGAATTAAAAGAAATCAGGCCCCTAAAATTCAAGGACCCAATCCAAAAATGGGCAGCAGAGATGCATACACACTTCTCAGAGAAAGAAATACAAATGGCAAATAAATATATGAAAAAATATTCAACATCAACGGTCATTTGAGAAATGCAAATTAAAACAACACTGAGATTCCATCTCACTCCAGAAAGAATGGCCTAGATTAAAAAATCAAGCAACAACAAATGCTGGAGGGGCTGTGGGGAAAAAGGAACTCTTCTCCACTGTTGGTGGGAGTGTAGACTGGTGCAAACCACTGTGGAAGTCAGTGTGGAGATTCCTCAAGAAGCTAGGATTACAGATCCCATTCAACCCAGCTATCCCACTTCTGGGCATTTTCCCAGAAGAATTGAAAACATCATACCACAGTGATATCTGTGCACCCATGTTTATGGCAGCCCAATTTGTAATAGTTAGATCTTGGAAACAACCCAAGTGCCCATCAATCAAAGAATGGATAAAAAAGATGAGGTATTTTTATACAATGGAGTACTACTCAGCTGTTAAGAAAGATTGCATTGAGACTTTTATAAGTAAATAGACACGACTTGAGACCATACTCATAAGTGAGATTAATCAAACCCACATGTGTAAAGTCCATATTGTCTCCCTAGTGGAAGAAACTGAAACAGTATATATGATCCAAAATCTATAATAAATACTATGTAAGGATAAAAAACACCTCGAAGAGCAAAAGTAATTGGGAAGGGAAAAGGGGAAAGAGAAAAGGGAAAAGGAAAAGATATAAATCTGTATATATGTATATGTAAGATAACTAAAACGAACACACTGCTGAATGTATTCATTATTGAGAAAGAACAATTAATACTCATATGATTAGGTCAATTTTACATGTCTATATCTGTTAATGTAAGTAACCATTTTAAAGATAACAATACGTAATATTGCAACCATTGTCAAGTTTCTATCATCCTGTTTTGTAAACCTGCAATGTTACTGTTGTGCATTTACTCCAGTCGTTTGTTTGTCTCTTTTGCTTGTTGACTTTGTTATATATGTCTTTTTCTTTCTCTGCTTAAAAAAATGTCTCATGAAAACAAGTCAACAAAACCAGGCAATGTTCTTTAACAGAAAATAAACTAGGCCCTCAATAGGATCATTTATCCAAGTAACAAAAATGTTCTTACTGTATCTTTGGAGAAGGCATATTTTGAGTAGAATAAACTCTCTGTGCACTGTACACATATAATTATGCTTATGTTGATTTTAGAGTAGAATTTCATTATACAGGTACTTAACCTACATGTATGGAACTTAAAGAACAAGAGATCGTTAGCTATTTGAGGTCACATCAGGAAATATCAGACAGATGTCAGTTTTTGTTTTCTGTTAGAATCCAGGCATTTCACAGGTTACCTTCTTTGCCAGGTTAATATATACTCATGCAGATGTCATAGGCATAAGCAAGGACTTTCTAAATGAACTCCAGTTGCACAGGAAATAGTACCACAATAAACAAATGGAATCATATCAAGTTTAAAACTTCTAAGCCGGGCACGGTGGTACATGCCTTTAATCCCAGCACTCGGGAGGCTGAGGCAGGAGGATCCTTGTGAGTTGGAGACCAGCCTGGGCTACAAAGTGAGTTCAAGGCCAGCCTGAACTGCACAGTGAGACCCCATCTCAAAAAATAGGGCCGGGGATTTAGCTCAGTGGTGTAAGCACCTGCCTGACAGGTGCAAGGTCATGAGTTCGAACCCTGGTACAAAAAAAAAAAAGCCAGTTTAAAATCTTCTGCACAGCAAAGGAAACAACAGAGTGAAGAGACAACCTATAGAAAGGGAAAAAATATTACCAGGTATTCCTCAGACAGAGGACTAATATTGTCTGGAATATAAAAAGAACATAAAAAAATTAGACCTCCAAAAATAAAAGACTCAATCAAAAAATGGGCAATCAAAATGAATAGATACTTATCAGAAGAAGTATAAATGGCTAGTAAATATATGAAAAAATGTCCAACATTTCTTGCCATAAATGCAAATAAAAACAACAGTGAGATTCAATCTTACTCCAGAAACAATGCCAGCATCAAGAAATTAAATAATAACAAATGTTGGTGAGGCTCCAGGGAAAAATGGACCCTTCTACATTTCTGGTGGGAATGCAAACTAGTACAACAATTATAAAAAGCAATATGGAGATTTTCTTAAAAACTAAAACATTCAACCGAGATATTCCCTTTTTAGGGAATACTAAAAGAGTTTTAAAGACATCATATTACAGTGATTCAGGCATGCCATGCTTATAGTAGCACAATTCATAATAGCTAAACTTGGAGGCAGCCTGTATGTCAATGAACAGACGTGAATGGATAAAGATAACGTGGTATTTATACGCAATGGAGTACTGTTCACCCACAAAGGAAAATAGACAAGTCACTTTCCAGAATTACATGGGCAGTATTTCAGGATGAAAAATAACATTATTTACAACTTGTTTGTAAAAGATAAATGCATTTGTAGAGGTAGAGTAAATGTGGCAGAATGTAAAGATTCTAGAACAGAGGTGAGTGCAATATATGTAGACTACCACTTTTTTCAACTTTACTATGTTTTTAATTTTTCATAATAAACAGGTGAGGAGATGAAAAATAAAAATCCCATTTTGGAATAACATGACAATGTTATATAAAATGTTTAGAAGTTACTTAAGTGAAGAAAGATGGTTCCCAAGTTACGATGATCCAACTTAAAAATTTTCTTTCACTTTACCATGGAGTAAAAGTGATTACAATTCATTAGAAACTGTCTTTCCCTTTTCATTTTGACCTTTTCCAGGCTAGAAATATGAATATGATAACCTCTTATGACACTGGGCAGTGGCAGTTGCAGTGGGGGGCAGCTCTGATCAGCTGTGTGGTACCAGGGCAGACAACCATCACTCTGCAGTGTTGCTAGCTACGGTGTTCCATAACTCAGATGTATTAATTATGCTTTTGACTTATGATATTTTCAACTCACAGTGGGTTTATAAGGGCATAACCCTATGGTAAGTCAAGGACCATCTGCATATAATGCATAGAAGAGTCATTTGAAGATGCTCCCAAACTAATGCCCTCAGAAAGTGAAGTGAGATTGGTGGGTTGTCATAGAAAACATTTTAACTGTAACCCTAATATATCAAAATTATCCGAATAATTCCTTGGGTCTAGAACTCCTTCATTAAGTTCTGCATTGCACCATTTAAGACATGACTCTATGACCTGACTCACTGGAAGACTTCCCAGACTATCTTTGTAGTTTTAAGCTAAAAAGAATAAAATCCTGCTGTCAGAGTAGTACTGAAGCATTCAGTCATACAAGAGAGCAGGGAAACTTTTCAGAATTTAAAGAATAGGCTTTGGGCTGAGGGTGGGTAGAATTTTTGCCTAGCATACTTAAAAAAAAAAAAAAGGACGAAACAATAACAAGCATGACTGCTTGTGTGCCTGTTTGCTACAAAGTTCTATCACATATGTGATAATTTCATCTGAGCTTTCCTTTAGCTATGACAGTAACCCAGTGGGGAGGTTGCAGAAGAGATTTATAGCTGTACCCAAACTAACCATGGGAGACTACTAATGCTCAAAACCACAGACCTAATGTATGTGAAAGTTCAAAATTGGCTTTCGGCAAATTACATCATTCATTTTTTAAAGACTTTTGTTCTCTAGCCTATCACTGAGTCCAGGTAGTAAATGGAAAGAAAAGCAAGGAGCACCATGCTTCTTTTTCCTGCTTAGCCTTCTTACCACATTGTTCCCTTTCTCATTTATTCAGAATTTATATTGTTCTTACTTCTGAATTTTTATCATTTCTATTTATAATTTTTTTGTTTTAAAGAGAAAAAACAGAAAAATCAAGAAACAAGCAATCAAGAAATACCAAAAGCAAAACAACAACAACAACAAGAACAACAAAAAACAACAGCAATATAGGGTTTCAAAACAAGATGATAGGAATTCAGCAATGGTTGTAATATTGCATATTGGTATCTTCAAAGTAATTGCTCAGGTTACCAGATACAGGCATGCAAGATTGATCAAACAATATAATTTCCCTTTGAGCAGTTTCTTCCCCTTTTACTGCATCTATTGTAACTTTTGAATCTTATTTACTCTTTCAGTTTCTTATACCAGCAAGACAATATAGTGTTTACACATGCAAGTCTGATTTATTTCACTTATGAGTATGGTTTGCAGTTGTATCCGTTAATCTATAAAAGCCTAATTTGCTTATAATTTTAAATTCTGTGTTTTTGTTTTTGTTTTTTGCCAAGAAGGATACAATGCTGATATTTCAGTGGCTCTTACAATGGCAGTTATTCATAGTTTCCAGGTTGGCATAAAGATCCTTGTATAAACTGGAATTTAACTCGGCCAGGTTAAGGAGGGGGTTCTGTGGAACAAGCCAAAGTGGGATTTTCCAGGGGTCATGAAGATGTGAGGAATAAGGCATTATGATTTCAAATTCAAAAGATCCCAGTAAAAATGTGGTTGGCAAAAACTAGTGTTTAATCTTTTTGCATTTTATTTTTCTAAATCAAACTAAATTCCAAGTCCCATCTTTCCAATATGCTGAGAAGTCCAATATCAGTAATTACTAAGGAGATTCCTTCTTTTTCCAAGGGCATTTAAGAAATTCAGGAAAGTCAAACCGTCCAAGAAAACTGGAGCCAGACTTCTAGGCTTGAGGATTTTGTAGCCACATCTTCCATGTGCATTGGGCAGCCCTAATGATCTACAGGAGAAAAGTAACTCTTGACCTTTCATCCAAACCTGAGCAAGAGAAATTTTTGATGCTTTAGTTCCACTGTGATGGAAACAGTAATGATGCCCATTTTCCTAAAATCATACTCTGTGCATTTCCTTCTATACTGACTTGCAACCTCTGCCTTATGAATTGCTTTGGCCAATGAGACACTAGTAGGTGTGAAACAAGCTTGAAAAATGCCTTGCATGCTGGAGCCTGTGCTCTGTTGCTACTGTGGGAGCAGTGTGAGGAGGAGCCCGGGTCATCCCACTGGACAATAAAACCATGTGAGGGTTCAGACCTCACGGAAGAAAGTCCAACTATTCCAGCTTAGACTACTGAACAATATGCTCCCAGACAACCTGTCAGATCTCTGTGATTCACATGAGTGCAAACAAAAGCTCAGACCGATAAGAAAAAGTACAATACAAGAGGCTTTTTCATTTCTGTGGATTGATCCCAGGGCCTCACACATGCTAGGCAAGTGTTTTGTCACTCAGCTGCATATCAAGCAAATAAAAAGATTGCATTTAAGCCACTATGTTTTGGGATTTGTTTTTATGGCAAAGGCCCTAGGATGTATCCAATGACTTTCAATCTCTGGTGTTCACATCCAGCATAATCCCCCAAGTGTGGCTATAACATGTGATTTGCTTCCAGTAGAATCTAACAAGGGTGAAGAAGTTTTGAAGCTGTAACTAAGGGCAGTTGATTTTGAGTTCATCAAAAGGGACAATATCCTGGGTGACCCTGGCTTATTCAAGTAAAAGCCCTTCAAAGAGGAACTGAAACTTCTAGAAGCCATAGCCTTCTTTGTTACTTGCTGTAAAGAAGAAAGTTGCTGCAGGATACATATTCAGAAGGAAATAAATTCTACCAATAACCTGAATGAGTCTGGAAGTGGACTTTTCACCAATCAAGCCTCCAGATAACAAGGCAGCTTAGGTTGATGTGCTGATTAAAATGAACCCAAGCACAGGTCTAGCTGAGCCATACCTAGAATCCTACCCACAGAAATTGTGAGATAATAGGTGTGTGTTGTTTTAAGCCACTAGGTTTGAGGTTGATTTGATATATATCAATAGAAAACTAATACAGTTGTTCACATGATCCATACAAAAGTAATACAGTCTCCTGATCCTTTTTCTCTTAGCTTCCATCTTCTGCCCTTGGTGAGAAATTAACTTAATCTCCCACAATGAGCCATAAAACAGTTATTTCTACCCCAGGAAAATAAAAATGAAAAGAAGCATGCATAGTGGGAAGACTTGTAAGGAGCTCAGAAATTTTGAAATATGAAACTTCCTGGATGAGAGTGAAGGAAGAACTGGGGAATTAGAAGCATCCAAAAACCTGGACACATTGTGACATTATAAAATTGCATTCTTGATGACTAACCTTGTTCAAAAAGAAGTAGAAATTCAGCTAAACAAAGAAGTATGAACTTGGAAGAGCACTCACTATCACTCATGGTTGGTAGACTTAGGACAGTCCAATTTCTCTCCTCTAAGTCTTCTTGAGCCTGGTTCCAAACTAGAGTGGAGCCCTAGTGGGGCAAAGCCAGCAGGATTTACAGAAACTCTTCAACAGTACAAAGTCACCCAGAAAATCTCTGTAGGCCATGGTCCTGCCTCTTCCCTATCCCTGTCTGGTCTGATCCTTTGGCCTCTTAACTTCAGTGTCTTTCTGTCCAGTCCACTCACACTGGTGTTGAGGTTGTTCCTTGTTCAGTACCTCTGCAGTCTACCAGCTTACCTCAACCTCATATCCAGCAGAGGCTTCTGAGACTCTAGCATGGAATCTGAGCCCTTGACTCCCATTTATCAAACGTGGAATTAAGACGCGTGGGTCAGCAAATGTGGAAAAGTTGGCCTCACAAGTGAGTAGGAGTGGTTAGAATTCTAACCTAGGTGTGGTCTATAGCTTTGACTAAATTCTTGTACCCAACAGCTTTCTTAGGGATTCCTTGGGGTGTCTGCAAGAATGTGACACTCTCCTCTCTTACTTTAATCCAGAATGTCCTCTAGTTCTTAGGGATTCTGTAGGCTTCTTTACCAACTGTGACAAATGAGAATTAATGCAGCATCAAACCTACTAAGTTTATAAAAAGAAGACTTCAAACAGGGAAAAAGAACTGTTACAGTTTGTGTCGAGATGCCCCCTCAAAGCCTCATGCACTTTTAGATGGGGCTTTTTTGGAGGTAGCTGAATCTAGTTTGTGATTGAAAGACAAAAAGACAATCCACAATTGTAATTTTAATTGTAACTGTAATGTGGGAGGGGGATTCTCTGACTTAAATATTCTTGTATATGTTGTTTTGTCATTTTAGAAATCATGGTTGTGTCACATCCTTGAATATATTTTCCTGCACCTGAATATATACCTCATTCCTTTGGTTCATTGCTAGGATTTAGGGTAGGTGATTGTTGGATCAGTACTCTGATTGCCTTGGCACTGCCCTAATCCTGATAGACTGGATACAATATAAGGGACAGAAAGAGGCTTGTCTCGTGCTTTCTTGCTGCTTTTGCTGTCTTCCGCAGCCATGAACTGTTGTTCCCCGTGCTTTGGAGTCAGTTGATTTTATGGATTGAACCTCTACAAACTATGACCTAAATATACCTTTCCTCCTTTAACATTGGGTGTCAGGTATGTCATCTCAGCAACTAGAAAAAAAAGTAACTAAGAAAGAATGAAAACTGACAAGTATTCTCATCCTAGTTCTCTGTCATTTAAGGAGGAGGGTGTGAAAAGAAGAGTTTCTTCAGAGTGCACTGAATGAGGTAGACTCTCTAAATAAAACCCAGAGCACACTCTTCTCCTACCTGCATTCTGTTTTGTTGGTTTCCAAGCATCAACTGGGAATTTTAGATATAGGGAATATTCAGGTTGCTGTTGAACCTTGTTCACAGAGGAAATGTGAACATGAAGATCTGATCATCTTTAGAGCAACATACTCTCAGCTTCCTTTCCAAATAACCCTATACAATAGTATCTATAATCTGCCACTCATTGTCACAGTAACACTTCTTGACATCAAAATCCAGGGGCTTTTAACAGTGACTACTTACTCTTGCTTGTGTACTTGTGGATTGCCTGGGGCTGGCTCATCTAGGCTGAGTGAGGCTGTATCTGCTTCATGTGCCTTTCTTCCTCCTTTTCTTCCCCTTCTTCTTTCTCATCCTCCTCCTCCTGCTCCTCCTCTTCCTCCACCTCCTGACCTTCCTCCTCCTCCACCTCCTCCTCTTCCTGGGCTGCTGGGCTGAATAGAGCATTTGTTTTTGTCA
>RJWM01052314.1:0-10205 GCA_004363535.1 Dasyprocta punctata | reverse complement strand
TGGTATGATGTTTTTAAACTTTATGAGAGGTATCCAGAAGGGGAATAGCTGTGACAAATGGGACCTCTAATTCTAGATTTTTGAGGAACATCCACACTGATTTCCACAGTGGTTGCACCAGTCTACACACCTTCCAAAAGGAGGAAGGGTTCCTTTTTCCCCACAGCCCCACTAGCATTTGTTATTGGTTGATTTCTTGGTAATAGTCATTCTTTACTGGGTGAGTGGAATCTCAGTGTTGTTTAATTTGTATCTCTTGAATGACTAAAGATGTTGAACATTTTTTCATGCATTTAGTTGCTGTTTGTATTTCTTCATCTGAGGCATGTGTATTCATCTCAGATGCCTATTTTGGAATGAGTCCTTAAATTTGGGAGGTCTGATTTTTTTTGAGTTCTTTATATGTTCTCAATAGTAGTCCTTTGTCTGAGGTACAGCTGGGAAACATTTTTTCCCACATTGTGGATTGTTTCTTCACTCTGTTGGTGGTTTCTCTTGCTGTGCAAAAGTGTTTTAAATAAGATCAGATTACACCTGTTGATTCTTTATGATAGTTCCTTTGCAATCAGGGTTTTATTCATAAAGTCTTCACCTACACCAAGTTTTCAAGAGTTTACTAATTCTATCTTCCAGCACAGTTAATGTTTCTGCTTTAATATTTAGATACTTGATCCATTCCAAATTTAGTTTAGTGCATGGTGAAAGATATGGGTCTAATTTTAATTTTTGGCATGTGCAGAGCCAGTTTTTCCAGCACCATTTATTAAAGAGACTATCTTTCTTCCAGTGAATATGTTTGGCACCTTCTGACACAATAATTTAAAGGAGGAGAGGTTTATTTTGGTTCATGATTTCAGAAGGTTTAGTCCATGGTTGGCAGGCTCTGAGGAAGAAAAGGCATGGTAGAGGAGGAGGAAAGCTAAACCTATGGCAGCCAGGAAGCATAAAGAGAGAGAAGGGAGGAGCCATAGACAAGAAAAAATCCTTCCAGCCCACCCTGACCCCACTGACCCACCTCCTAACAGCATGAACTCATCAATGGTGTTAATCCAATGATGAATGCAGTGAACAAAATGCTGCCATGATGCAACTGCCCTCTGAAAGCTCCACCTATAAACACAGGAGAATTTTAGGGAACATCTTAATTCTAAACCATAACAAATATACTTTATTTAATCATCATTAAAAAGACTTATCGATAAGAAAGCTGAGAGTCAGAAATTTTGTTTTAGACACTGGCAAAACAATGTTAGTATCTTAACTGTGATACTAAGTGAATGAATGAAGGCAGTGGGATGATGCATTGACCTGTTCTAAATCACAAACAAACAGTAACTTTACCACTTTGTAGCTATTAAATTCCATAAAATGCACTCAAATCTTAGACTATAATTAACCATTATTTAGTTACTTTTTGGTGATTCATGAATCACATAATTGTATAGTGCCATGAGCTCACTTTTATGTAGGCCATTTCTGACCATCTAGGCAAGTAAAATACCAGTTGAAAAAAATGTTAATCAAACCTTGGAAAAGTGACACTACTTTGTAGTGAATATCAATATATTGCCTTTGCAGTTTATGCTATTTAATCTAATAAAGTAAAGTTATTTTGTACAAACAATTTGCTTAAACATAAGAATGAGAGATGCTATTAAGGTTGCTACACTTCTTAGCTTGGAGGTAAACAATATCCCCATATTGTGGAGTTCTTTGTGACACTCAGTAGGTCAATATCTGCTTGGGTTGACTTGAGAGGCAAAAGACTGCTAACTCCAAAGAGGCGGAATTGTCTTGAAGATGGGCTGTTTTGTCCATTTGGGCAGAGACCTTACAGGGAAAACACAGAAGCTCCCGAGGGATAATCAGATAAAATTTAATTATTCAGTCAAACTGTCACCATATCTTGCTTTCCTGCCTTGCTATCAAAAACAAACATCTGTGCTCATCAAAACTCTGGGTCTCTGTTCCTCAATAAATCTGAGGGTTGAGTCAGTTTTTGGCGTCACTCCATTCTGGTGAAGACCACTGGCCCCTTGACCAAGGTAATCTTTGTCACTCGTATCTTTTTTATTAAAATTTAATTTTAAAGCAGAAAAAAATACAAAATAATAGAAGAGTAACAATGGTTAATATAGTGTGTATTGCTGTCTTTAAATTAGTTACTCAGAGTAAAAGATATAGGCATTTAATTGTCCAAACAATATAAACACAAACCTTTCTTTCCAATGAATTCAGAGAAACTAGAAGTATAACTATCTTAACTATCTTATGTATGTGTGTATCTTGCTTTTCCCTCCCTTCTTTTCTCCTTTCCCCCAACCCAGTTTCTTTCCTTTTGAAGAGTTTCTTCCCATTTCATGATATCTATTGTATATTTTAGATCTTGTTTATTCTTTCACCTTCTCAAACTAGGGAGACAATACGATGTTTACACATGTGAGTCTGATTTATTTCATTTATGAGTGTGGTCTCGAGTTGCATCCATTTACCTATAAAAGTCTCTAGTTTATCCTTCTTTATGGCTGGACAGTACTCCACTGCATAAAAATGCCACATCTTTTTAATTCATTCTTCAGTTGATGGGCATTTGGGTTGTTTCCAAGATATAGCGAGTACAAATTGTGCTGCTATAAACATGGGTTCACATTTAACTATGGTACAATGTTTTTAATCCTTCTGGGAAGATATTCAGAAGGGGAATAGCTGTGACAAATGGGACCTCTAATTCTAGTTATTTGAGGAATCTCCATGCTGATTTCCACAGTGGTTGCACCAGTCTACACTCCCACCAACAGCGGGATGGGTTCCTTTTTCCCCACAGCTCTTCAAGCATTTGTTATTGGTTTATTTCTTGATAATAGCCATTTTTTCCTGGGTGAGGTGAAGTCTTAGTGTCATTTTAATTTGCATGTCCTGAATGACCAATGATGCTGAAATTTTTTCATATATTTATTTGCTGTTTGCGTTTCTTCATTTGAGATGTGTGTATTCTTTTCAGATGCCCATTATTGGATTGGGTCTTTAAATTTGGGAGGTCTGACATTTTTGAATTCTTTATATGTTTTCAATAGTAGTCCTTTGTTTGAAGAACAACTGGCGAACATTTTTTCCCACATTGTGGGTTGCCTTTTCACTCTGTTGATGGTTTGTCTTGCTACTCAAAAGCTTTTCAATAAGATGACATTCCAGTTGTTCTTTGTGATGGTTCCTTTTTGATTGGGGTTTTATTCATAAAGTCTTCACCTCCACGAAGTCTGCAAGAGTTTTATTTATTCTATCATCCAGCAAATTTAAAGTTTCTGTTTTAATATTTAGATATTTGATCCATTCCAAATTTAGTTTAGTACATGGTGAAAGATATGGGTCCAAATTTAATCTTTGATATGTACAGAGCCAGTTTTTCCCAGCACCTTTTATTAAAGAGGCTATCTTTCTTCTAGTGAATGTGTTTGGCACCTTTGTCAAAGATGAGGTGGCTGAGTACGTCTGGAGTTGTTTCTGCATCTTCTCATCTCTTCCACTGATCCTCATGTCTGTTTTTTGGCCAGTACCATTCTGTTTTTATCACAGTAGCTTTACAGTATAATTTCAAGTCAGGGATTGTGACGCCCCATGCCTTGCCTTTGTTGACCAGAATTGCCTTTGCTATTCTAGGTCTCTTCTGGTTCCAAATGAATTTTAGGATTGTTTTCTCTAATTCTGAAAGATATGCTGTTGGGATTTTGATCGGGATTGCATTAAATCTGTATAACAGTTTTGGAAATATGGCCATTGTGATTATATTTATTCTTCCTACCCAAGAGCAAGGGACATCTTTCCATTTTCTGATATGATCTTCAATCTCCTTTTTTTAATTGTAGTTTTCAATGTGGAGATCTTTTATATCCTTCATTAGATTCATTCTTAGGTATTTCATTTTTTTGGATGCTATTGTGAAAGGTATTGTTCTCCTAATTTCTCTCTCAGTGAGTTTTTTATTCATGTACAGGAAGGCTATTGATTTTTGAGTGTTGACTGTGTATCCAGCTACACAAGTGAATTTACCCATTAGGACTCCCAGTGGAGTTTTTGGGGTCTTCTAAGTAGAGTATCATGTCATCTGTAAATAATTTCTTTCTTTTCTATCTTTATTCTTTTTATTTCTCTCTTTTGTCTAATTGCTCCAATTGAAGTTTCTAGGACTATGTTGAGTAAGAGTGGAGACAGTGAACATCCTTGTCTTGTTCCTGATTTTAAAGTGAAAACTTTCAGTTTTTGTACATTTAGTATGATGTTAGCTGTTGGTTTGTCAAGGATGGCCTTATCAGATTGAGGTGAAGACCATCTGTTCCAGTTTTCTGTAGGGTTTTTATCATGAGTGAGTGCTGGACTTTGTAAAACCTTTTCTGCATCTATTGAGATGATACATGATTTTTCTCTTTAGCTCTGTTAATATGGTGCATTACATTTATTGATTTATGTATGTCGAATCATCCCTGCATTCCTGGGATGAATCCAACTTGGTCATGATGTATAATCATCTTGAGGATTTGCTGAATTCTGTTTGCCAGTATCTTATTGAGGACTTTTGCATCTATGTACATTAAGGAGATTGGCCTGTAGTTTTCTTTCTTAGTTGGGTCCTTCTCTGGTTTTGGTATCAGGGTAATGCTTCCAGGAATGAATTTGGGAGTAGTGCTTCCCTTTTAATTTCATTAAATAATTTGAGAAGTAGTGGTTTTAGGTCTTCTCTAAAATTCAGTGGTGAATCCATCAGGGCCTGGGCTTTTCTTTGTTGGTAAGTTTTAAATTACATCTTCAATTTCATTGATCGATACTGGTTTATTTAGGATTTTATATCTTCTTGATTCATCTTTGGTAATTCATATGTACCTAGGAATTTTTCCATCTCTTCTGCATTTTCCATCTTACTAGAATACAGGACCTCAAAGTAGGTATACATGATCTCAATTCCTGCAGGATCCATTGTGATTGCATCCTTTTCATTCCTAATTGTGTGGATTTGAGTCTTTTCTTTCCTTTTTTTTTTTTTGGTAAGATTGACAACATGTTAGTTAATTTTATTTAATATTTCAAAGAACTCTTTGATTCATTGATTTTTTGTATTGTTTTCTTAGTCTTCAACACATTAATTTCTGGTTTAATCTTTATAATTTCTTCCATTGTATGAGCTTTTGGCTTAGCTTCCTCATGTTTCTCTAGAATTTTGAGGTTCAACATTAAGTTGTTTATTTACACTTCCTCTGTTTTCCTGATATGGGTATTCACTGTTACAAATTTCCCTCTTAGGATTGCTTTCATTGTGTCCCATAAGTTTTTGTATGTTGTATTTTCATGATCATTTAATTGTAGAAACTAATTTCTTCTTTAATTTCATTTGTGTTCAGGAGGGTGCTATTTAATTTTCATGTGTTTAGGAAGTTCTTGTGTTTTCTTTTGCCACTGATTTCCAGTTTTGTAACACCATGGTCTGATAGATAATTTTAATTCCTTTACATTTGCATATGCATGTTCTATGAGCTAGTGTGTGGTCTATTTTGGAGAATGTCCTGCGTATGGCTGAGAAGAATGTATATTCTAATATTGTGGGGTGGAACACTCCGTAGACGTCTACTAAGTATATTTGTTCAAAAGTTTTGTTCAGTTCTAATATTTCATTGTGTTTCTCACATCTTCATTAATCTCTCTTAATAGGGTTTGCTGGCCCACATCTGGCTCAATATGTCTTGTGCATTGGTATGTTGAGCACTTGCATATGTTTTAGTATTCATCTTCAGCACTTAAGATGCAAATCCTAAAAGAATTTATCTAAAATAACTACCTAAAAGAAATCTTTTTCACAGGTGGAGAACACACATGTTAGCAGCAGAAATGGTTTCTAGGAACTGGTTATCAACCATCTTTATTTTAATCAGTGCCAAATATTTTCTGACATTTGCTGAACTTGGCCTCTTTTTAAGTGGGAGAAGGTATGATAATTGAAAGCAATAGCTGCACATAAATGAGGAACACCAAGAGTAGTAAGAATGAAAATGAAGTCCTAGCCTGCTGGGACTGAGAAAACTGCTCAGTATAATTGTACATATCCGGGTGAAGAGGAAAATCTGGTATCAGTGGCAGCCATGGTAATACTTTATGACTGGGTCATTTTCATGACCAGGTCTTTAGCCAACATATTGAATGACATTACAGTTTATGAGTAATCAATCCAATTCTGCACACTCGTGTATACAGATTTGCTACAGTTGGGTGACATAGGATGATGAAATGCCACTTGGACATTTGACAAGGCTTGAAAGGTAATTAGACCAAGTGGTTGTTGCTTGGTAAACAACCTTCAAATAAGCAATCCTATGGATCATACGTGGCTTTTGGTTCCACCAGCCTGCATTCAACTCTCCATCCCTCCTTTGGTATGTGCATTATCCTGCTGACCAGTAAATTAAAAATCAGATGCAAGTTGATTTTAATGATTGGCCAAAAGAAACTGTGAAAACCATTATTCTTATACAGATTATCATTTGCATAACTAACAGTGACAGCATCTTCTGTTAGTTATCCATCCTTCATGAGTGCTCAGTTTGTTAGACTGAAACATCATTCTAATATGGGGAGACAAGCCTATAGGCTTCACTTTAGGGAGACCAAATTTACTCATTTTCATTCATTATACTTTTGTTGAGCAATTACTGTGTATCTTGGATTGAGAATACAGCTGACTCTCTGCTTTTTACAACTGAGGAAACAGATAAACAGATATCACCCACAGACAGAAAACATGATACACACTAGGATATGATGAAGTGAGAATGGGTTTCCAGGGAGGAATTTTGATAGACACCTAACCTACAA
This sequence comes from Dasyprocta punctata, assembly GCA_004363535.1. NCBI lineage: Eukaryota > Metazoa > Chordata > Mammalia > Rodentia > Dasyproctidae > Dasyprocta > Dasyprocta punctata. Next base: position 3,350 of record RJWM01052314.1, on the reverse strand, counting down.
TATAGGAGCCATCTCACTCTTTAGTAGATGAGGGAAACTTCTGAGGAAGGAAATAGTTAACACTGAAGAGCAAAAAAATAGTTACTTAGAATAGGGAAACAGAAGAGAAGGAATTTCAGGTAGAGGGGGCTAAAATACTGCAAAAGTCAGGATGTAAAAAGAGCATGGTAGATTTTAGGGACTGCAAAAAGTATATCTACTTCTTATCTGGAGGCAAGGAAAGGTCAGACCATGACGGTGTTCAAATATCCCAACAAATGTGGACTTTATATAGTTTAAGGGCAACACTGCAGGGTTTTACATAGAAAAGAAAACAATTGAACATTTTGGTAGAATCTAGAGCCAAAGATTCTGACAGGGATATTTTGTGAAAATGTACCTGAGGAAAGACAGTGGTCTGGAAGTTCCCAATTAAAATTCTCAATGTGGAATATTTTCCTGCAATGAAATTGGGATTGAAAATTTTCTAAGAGACAGCTAGGTACAGTAGCATATGCCTGTACTCCCAGCACTCTGGGAGGCTGAGGCAGATGAATTGCTGGGCAATTCAGCAATTTAGTGAGACTGTATGAAAAAAGAAAGAAAGAAAGAAAGAAAGAAAGAAAGAAAGAAAGAAAGAAAGAAAGAAAAAAGAAAGAAAGAAAGAAAGAAAGAAAGAAAGAAAGAAAGAAAGAAAGAAAGAAAGAAAGAAAAAGAAAGAAAGAAAGAGAGAGAGAAAGAGAAAAAGGGCTGGGGATGTAGTTCATAGTAAATCCTCTGGGTTCAATAAAAAATATGCCTACAATCATTTTAAGATGTGTTAAGTCATGTTGTTTTCATTTTGAAAGTATTAGATACTCAAAATCATGTGGTCCAAATAATGCAATTCTGTGGAAGGAAAAAGTCAAGTTACTCAACATCACAGTAAGAGTACTGACTCCTAAGTACCTAACAGGTACATTCAACATGCTGGGGACTATCAGAGTTGTCAAATTCCACCAATTGTTTTCTTTGGAATCAAATATTAACTAGATATATATTAAATAAGCACTAGATTTACATGGAATTAACACACTTCAGATGTTGAATGTCCCCCAAAGGCCCATGTGTTAAAGGCTCGGTCTTCAAGGTGGCACTGTTGGGAAGTAGTAGAGCTTTCAGGGAGTGAGGGCTATGGATGGTCTCTGGGCGCTTGGGGGCCTGCCCTACCAAGGGAAGTTTGGGACTCTAGTCCCTTTGTCTCTTCTATCTTTGTCCCCTTGCCTGTGATGTAAGTGGTCCTCCACTGCACCTTCCTACTGTGATGTGTTGTTTGCCACAGGCCCATACCAAAAAGGCCAACTAATTGTGGATTACAATCTCCAAAACTGCAGGGCAAAATAGTTTCTTTTGATCTGTTTATTATCTCAGGTATTTTGTTATAGTAATGGAAAGCTAATACAAGTGTTTATACAACTTCCAGGAAAAATTAGTGAGAAATTGTGGTTGAAATCAGTGTGGCTGAACCTGAATGAGGAATTTAGTGTGCTGTAACTTTGAACTCTCTGAAATGAGAAGGACTGAGTAGATTATAAAAATGAATAGGAAGAGATGAGGTGGTGGTGGCGGGGCTAATGATGGTCCACAATTTTCTTCTCATGGCTGTGGCTATAGAAAGAACATTTTAAAACTTTCTCTAGCGCATACAAAAGATAAATCTACACCAGGGTTTGTGAGGGTCAGCATAAGGGTTGGAAAAGTCTTATACGGATACATACACCTATCTATCAATAGTATCTGAGTATTAAGACATAACTGTAATTCATGCAATAATTTATAATTATAAAAACATTTTAGTTTTAAGAAAAAAATGTACAGATGTCATAAATGTCAGTATTCCACTTTTCCTGAGTGATGCTTTTGTAACAGGAAACCTTTATTTTTGTAGTACATGCAAAACATCACAGTAAACAGAATGCAGGTTACACATTTGTGCTCTTATAAAAAGTATAGTTATGAAAATGTTATTCCAAGTAAATTTTTTATCAAATGCACGCTACTATTTTATTTGGTTATTTTCCTTGTATTTTAGTTACAAGAGTGTTGTAGACAAGCAAGAATATTTTTGTGGAGACCATGAGATATTTAATAGATATTGGTCACCATCAATAATGTCCATAATGCACCTTGTACCCAGAACATTTGCCTTTGAGCCTATTATTCTAGATGCCTTTTTTTTTTTGCTACCATTGGATGTACTTTGTTCAGTTTTAAATTTGTTTTATGTATCTAAGGGAATTTTTAAAATTTTTTCATACTATGCCTGTATTTAACCAGAGATCTAAGTATGGAGAATGAAGAATTTTGGTTGAAGTGGAGATCTGGAGACTCACATTTTCCTGCTGGTGACACCATTGCCTCTGCTGTGTTCAGCCCAAGAAGGGGTTGACTTTGAAGTGATCTTTGAATTAATTAGATGAACAATAACAAAACCATCATATTTGTACAATAAAGCCACCTCATTTTTTTTTTTTTTTTTTTTTTTTTTTTGCAGCACTGGGGATCAAACACAGGCTTCACACCTGCCAGACAGGCGCTTACGCCACTGAGCCAAACTTCCGGCCCTAGTTTCTTGAGGCAGGGTCGCACTATATAGCTCAGGCCAGCCTTGCGCTCGCATTGTAGCCCAAGCCGGCCTCGAACTCACAACGCTCCTCCTACCTCAGCCTCCCGAGTGCTGGGATTAAAGGTGTGCGCCACCACGCCCGGCAAAGCCACCTCATTTTAAGAAAACCAGATAAATTCATGAAATCAAATTGATTCAGGAATGGTATACTTACATTACAAAAACTGGCAAAATCTTTCAAGGGGGAAGATTTTCTGCTGAATTTAAAATTTGAGATTGGCATTTGAAACTTTAAATTTAGTCAAACCAAAGTAAAATGCACTAGTTTTGTATGTGAATAGACTTCTTTGCATCTGATAGCTTTTGCAGCTCTCAATGATCATCACTATGTCTCATCTAATTTCATCTTCTACCAACTATGTGTACTACCTCTGACAGAGGGAAAAAACTTAGAAAGGTACAGTGATCCATCAAGGTCACAACCTTGTTAGAGTGTAGGAGCTGTACTTCTGTCTTAGTCACTTTCTTATCCCTGAGATACAATGTCGAATACCTGCAATTTAAAGGAGAGGTCTGTTTTGGCTCATGGTTACGGTGCCCCACCTGCTGGCTCCCAGGCAGCACTGGTATGGTGGAAAGGCCTGGGCAGAGGACAGCTGCTCATGTCACAGTAGCCAGGAAGCACAGAGAGAAGGAAAGAGTCAGGGAGGCGGATACACCCCTCTAAGTCACGCTCCTGCCTTACTGTACCAGGCCCCACGTCCCA
>RJWM01052313.1:0-10154 GCA_004363535.1 Dasyprocta punctata | reverse complement strand
TTTCCTGTCACCTCCCTTTGTCCCCACTGTGTGCGCCCTGAGCAGGTACTCATCACCCAGGGTCCCAAGCGTTCTCCAAGGTTGTGCAGAGGGAGCACAGGTCCAAACTCACACCGTCTGGTGTGGACGGGGGGCCAGCTCTTCGCTGACACTCACAGCTCTCCTGGCAGGGAGAGGCTAGGGGTCCCTGGACTGGGTGGCCCCAGCCTGCAGAAAGGGGCCACTGTCTGCTGCAGGACGGGTTGTGCCCTGTGGAGATTCTCTTCACCAGGTGTGTCTCTGGTTATTTTCCTCTGCTTTTGTATTTTTTACTGCTTTTTAATGTTTACTAATGGTGGATAAACTGCTAACAATACTAAATATTGTCTTGAGCAGACAAAACATGTTTGTTGTGCAAGATTAAAAAGGGATGACAGGGTGTGGGGTGGTAAAAAGCAGGCTCTTCCCAGGCCCTTGGCAAGGCCTGAGTGAGTGTGGCAGCCGGTGGCAGCCCACAGCTGCAGCGGGCCTCAAGCACCAGCTTCTCCCCACTGTGCCACTTTATGCCCTCTGTGTGTGGGGGGAGGCGACAGAGACAGAGACAATGAGAGACAGAGAGACAAGGACAGACAGAAGGCTGTCAAGAGCAGGTGGAAAAGGGGTGGAGGTCTCACGAGAGAGAAGCCAGCAACTCTTGTAAGCTGATCTTGGAAGCAGCAAGTTCAGTTGGCTGCCATTGCCCAAGGTCACGGTGGCCAGGAGGTGTGATCCATGGGGGCTGCTGCAGGATGCCTGCCAGCCCCACCTTCAGTCCTTGTTTAGTGTGGGTCTCTTGGCAGTAAATTTTCTGCTTTTCACTTTTATTTAACCTTCAGTTCTTAAGGACATCACCCTAGGTAAGAACCCCAATTTAGCAGTCATTTTCTTTTGGAACTTTGAAGACCATCTTCCCTTGGCTTTTGGCTTCCCGGTTTGTGGAAAGATTTATCTTGCTTTGAAGAATATGTGCTTTTATTCCTCTGGTTTCTTTCTGGGTGTTCTTGTTGCTGCTGGTTTTCAAATGTAACCAGCAAGTCTGGAGTTCTTTGTATGTAATCTGTTTGGCCTGTGCAGTTTTATTTCTTTGAGTCTGTGGTAAAACATCTTTTATCAGATTTAGAAACTTCTTGACTGTTTCCTCAGTGAACACTGCCTCTGGCCTGCTCTGCGTGTGTTCTCCTCGGAGCTTCCTATGCCATACAAGCTGAGCCTTCCATTCCATATCTTGCAGGGTCTTTTCTGTTTCTTTCTGTCATTCATTCCTTTTCTACTGATCTATTTCCAGTTAGCTTATTCTCTCTTCTGTGAAATCTGCAATTGACCTTCCCCTTTGACCCCTTAATATTACTTCTTGAATGTTTAATGTTTAGAATTGCTATTAGTTCTCTATCTCAATCTTGCAGTTTCTTCAGGTATGAATCACATTTATTTTAGAGTTCATGGCCCATAACCCTAAAATCATGGGGTTATGATTTCTATTTCTATGGTTTGCTTTTTTCCACATAGCTCTATGGTCCTAGCTCTTGATCTACCTGGTAATTTTTGATTAAATGCTGGATGGACATCATGTGTGAAAGATGTGGAAGTTCTGCTCAATATAATCTGCCTTTTTATAGGATTCAATGCTCTTTTGGTTGTCAGTGAGTACAGGGAAAGGTCACCTTTTCTGACCAGGGACTGGGCACAGTCTGTACTTGGTCTTTATCAGCTTTCCTTTACTCGCTCAGCACCGCTTTCCAAGAGGCCTGCTGAGAGCCTGCGTCATATACTCAAGTTTGATGGTGTTGGCGCCCAGCACTGAGGGGCTGGCAAAGACAATGCTTAGCTTTTTTTTTTTTTAACAGGTTTATTGAAGTACCTTTCATATAGCGTAAGGTTCATTTTGTTCACTCGTGATTTAATAATTTTGGTGAATTTTTCAGGTCAGTTTCCAAGCTTTTTCACCGCAGTGTAAGACCTTTCATGCCCGTTAAGTCAGTGCCCATTCCTTTTTCCCTCCACCCCAGGAAGCCATTTGTCCACTTCCCAGCTCTGAGATTGGCCTTTTTGAGCATTCCGTGCACCACGCAGTCTCTTGTGCTTGGCTTCTCCCCGGTGTCGTGCGTCCGAAGTCTGCTCACGGTGCACAGAGCAGGTGTGAGTGGCTTGTCACCACCACAGCACAATGTTTTCCTTAAATAAATGCTCTTTGAATTGTAGTTAATTTCCAAGGCTCTGAAAAAACAGATTTTTATGACTCCATCAGTAATTTTGCCACTTTTAAGGAGAAAAGGGTTCATGGCGAGCCCCCCTCAGGCAACCCGCAAGCCCTGCGTTGTGGGCGACTTTTGTATAATGAACCCATTGCTTGCTAAATATTGGATATCGCAGCGTTTAAAAACAGGCTCTGGAGAATTTGCTTCTTCTTTCAAATACGTGAAGTTTTATTTCTTTTCTTCACCTTTTTGCACTGGCTAACCCTCCAGTAAAATGTCAATTAGTAGTGAAAGTGGAAGCCGCCTCTCCCCTGAGCAAGAGGACGTCTTCTGTCTCCCACACAAAGCGAGGTAACAGCTACAGGGTATTTTAGTTAAGAAAGTTACTTTTGATTACTGGATTTCTCAGAGTACTTTCATAAACAGAGGTTGTCTTTTGTCACCATATTTTCTGCATTTATTGAGGTGACCCCACGTTCCTCACTTCTGTTCTGTTCATATACTAAAACCCTTAAACCAAAATTGCATTTAGAGGGTTAGTGCACTTGATCATGGCAGAGTAACCTGCTTATATTAACAGTTTGCTAATGTTCTGTTAAGGACTCTTGAATCTATGTTCCTGAGGGATGTTGCTTTGCGTTTTTCTTTTCTTTTTAAAAAAATATATTTATCTGGTTTTAGTCACAGGACAATACTAGATTCTCAACATTTATTATTATTATTATTATTATTATTATTGCTGCAGTACTAGGAATTGAACACAGGGCTTTCACACTGAGCTATGTCCTTAGTCCTTTTATTTATTTTTTTAAATTTTGGTACAGTGTCTTGATAAGTTGCTAAATTACCCAGAATGGGCTTGAACTTTCCATCCTCCTGCCCAAGTCCCCCAGAGTCCTGGGGTTGCAGGCATGAGCCCCCATGCTTGGGTTGGGCTGCAAATGAATTTTGAAATGTTGTTTTCTTTTCTATCAAAAGAGTTTGCAGAGGACTGATACTACTTTCTTAAATGTTTGATGGAATTGTTCAGTGAAGAGCTCTCTGGTAATGAGTTCATCTTCTTAAATCATTCAGCTTAGTTAATTCCCATATTTCAAGGAATCAATTCATATCAGCTGTCTAAATTCACTGTCGTAAGATTGGCCATCGTGTCTCTTTACGGTCTTTCTAAAGTCTGTCAGATCTGCAGTGACGGTCCCTTTCACCTCTGAGGTCAATAATTTGTGAATCCTTTCTGAAAAGCAGTGTAACAAGAGTTCCTCTATTGTTTGCCTGTCCTACCCCCGGGTTGGTGTGCCCAGCCTGGCTGTCCTAGGTGGCCAGACTTCTCGAATCTCTGAGTCATTACAGCTTAGTGCCCGCCCTTTGCCCAGGCCCGGCTGCCTCAGCCCAGGACCTTAGCCAGCCTATGGTGACAGAGCAAGGCTAGAGGTGAGGGCACACTGTGACCAGCCACACAGCGGGAGTTGGTGTCACATGGGTGTTCCAGCAATGCCACAGGTGGGGACGCTTGGTGGGCTCCTGCCAGGGGTGCACACGCTGGCTGGTGTGACAGTGTGGTGACCACACAGGGATGACCTGGGAATACCTGTGTCCAGAGTGGAGCGAGAGGGAGAAATTCCAGGACTGGCTCAAGGAGGCTAAGGGGGGCAGCGCCGGGTCAGACACCAGAGTGACGTGCACGGAAGGTTCCTGGACTTTCGTGGGGGCCCTGAGGACTCTGCAAGGCTCACTGCTCCCCCACAGGACCAGCCCCAAGCAGGATGGCCGGGACCCGAGGCCCTGGTGCCTTGTGTGCCCTCTGGGTCGAGCTCTCCGTGTTGCTTCCTGCATTCCCTTCTCCATCAGATGACAGCCGTGAAGACTCAGCAGTCTCCCCACAGAGAAGGGTCCCTTCCCTCTGAGGGAGAAGGCGGTGAACTGTCTGACAACCCCAGCCCTGGACAGAGTCAGCCTGCCCAAGGGCTAACAGCCTGAGACAAAGGGGCAGCACCCCGAGGCCTCCAGCAGAGTCGCACTGAGGTGGCAGGAGGAGGGGTCGTGGGCTGCAAGCAACAGAACTCGCTGCTTACCCTTTGGGTCAGGAACCCCCGCACCCCGCTGGGATGGCTCTGGGGACACCCAGCTGTGAATGAGCTCTCGCGGGGCCACGGTGGAGGCCACAGCTGTGCTGGACCAGCTTCCCTCTGCGTCCTCTGCTGGGGTGGGCATGGCATGGGGACAGCTTGCTGCCCACCTGCCCTCTGGCCTGGCCTGGCCGAGTCTCCTGGGCTCCGGTGTTGCCCATGCCGGACGCTCACAGTCAGCCTCCCTGGTGAGTGGCTGGAGGATGGAGGGATGGCTCCTGCCTGGACCACAGGCTCTGGCATTTGATGTGGATGGGCTTCGTGTTACTTCTCCAAGGCCCCTGAGTCCATTCTCAGGGCCTGGTCCCTATCTCTGCCCTTGGATGCATGACCTGAGCTAGTCACTAACTCCCCTCTGCCTCCGTGTCCCCATGTGTGAAGGTGCAACCTTGTCATATACTTGTCTGTGGGGCACAGTGTGGCTCTCTCTGTGACTGTGAGATGGACCACGAGGGTGGGCTGCAGTGTAGTCCTCATCCATCAGTCCCAGTAGTGTGGCCAAGTCATACCACTGGGGTGCTGTCCATGTTGGCCTGGGCAGTGCCCTGGGTGCCCGTCTTCCCACACTGCTGGCTGCTATATGCGTCTCTCGCTAGTTTGTGCCTCACTTCTGGGGGGCAGTGGCGGGAGGGAGTGCACCAGGATCCCCAGAAGGCCCAGCGCCTGCCCTGGAGCTGGACCCCTCCTCCTCCTTGCTTAGGGCCAAGGTCTTCTGTGGGGCTGGGGGAGCTCCTGTCCCTCACCCATGTGGGAGACATGGTGCTGGGGACCAGGGCTTACAGGCAGCTCAGTGAACACTGAGGTCTCCAAGGTGACACACTTTGCACCATGGACAGGGAGCCGATTTGTCACTCAGATAGAATGTTCCGAGGTGACTGGTCCAGGTGCATGTGTCATAGCAAATGTACCAGGAAAGAATTTGGGCTGTTGGTGAGTAACTGTGGTAACAGTCACATGCCCGTGAGTTCTGCTCGGCAAGGCTTCTATGTCTGAGCTCAGAGGGCAAGGATTTTGGTACATGGCGGAGTCTCAGAGGCTTGGCAGTGGAGTGCCTGGCTTTGGCTGTCTGGACTAGCACTTTCCCGCAGGGTTCCAGGGGCTCACGCAGACTCTAATGTCCTGTGGAACCTGCCTGTCCTGGTGTCCAGGTCTGCATCCAGCTTCCTTCCTGGCAGGTACAAGTCTATGTGGCTCTTGCTGTCTGTCCCCGTGTCACGTGGCAAACGTCATTAAGATTGGTAATCAGTTGATCTTGAGATTGGAGGTCATTGGAGGAGCCTACCCTATCACGTGAGTCAAGACGAACTAGTGGGAGCATTGTGTGTGTGCACGTGTGTTTTGGGTAAGCATAAGTGTACACACATGTACATACTGTAATACATGCACACACATGTACATGCACACGAATGTGCATACATATTCATGCACATGAATGTGCACACACATAATGCATACACATATGTACATGCACATAAGTGTGCATGCATGTGTGTACACTGGAATTAATACATGCAAACTGCATGTAGATGTGCAACCACACACATGTGAGCAAGTGGGCCTCTGCACATGTGTGCAACACATGTACATGCATGTCTGTGCATGTGTATACATATGGCAGAAGTGTGTAGCTTAGTGCTCTTGGCTGGAGTGGAGCTTTCCCAACACCCAAGCGCTATGAGCTAAGCTGTGCGGCCAACGCATGTCAGCCACAGCCCTGGGGGCTCACAGGAAGCCGTTCCCCTCTTAGAGCCCCCAAGCAGGGACAGGATGTGCCTGTGTGAGCGGGTGGGGGGTGGTGCAGACTTCCTCTGAGTCACACACAGAGGCTGTTTCCAATTATGGTCCAGCCAGTGCAGAAGCAGCTGTGTGGGGCCCCAGAGCTGGGAGCAGGGTGTCAGAGGCCTGAACACACCTCGGAACCAGTCCCCTCAGAACTAGTGGGTGCTGGGTTAGGAGGGCCACGGACTGACTGCAGCAGACAGCAGTGTGGCTTCTGACCGCATGTTGGGGCCACCTGCTGGAGTCCCTGGCAGCCCGGTGAGCTGGGTCCCTCTGTGGGTTGGGACTGTGAGTCTCAGGTGACTTCCCCAGCCCACAGGCTTGGTTGTCCACGTCTCCCGCTCTGCAGTGCCAGATGCAGCCTTTTCACTTCCTGAACTCGTTAGGGGCGGCTCTGGCCTCTGTGCCGGCACAAGGGCAGCTTGACGCCATCGCAGGCTGCCCCCAGGGGTCCCATCTGCAGGCACAGGGGATGGGCGCCTCTGCCCCGCCAGGCGTGAGCCCTGATCCCAGCAGTCCCCTGGCTGTCTCTGTGAGGCCCTTGGGGACAGCAGGAGCTGGGGCCCAGGTCTCCTGCCACTGAGCCCTCACACCTGCCCAGACCTAGATGGCCCTGCTGAGCCTCTGTTCTTGGCCAAATCACCCACCATGGTCACTTCCCAGGCATGGTCTGTGGCACGTGTTTTTTTTCCAGAACCTTCCAGCCCTGACTGAGGACTTCTGTCCTCCTTGGGACCTGAGACTGTGAACATGGCAGCTGGACGTGAAAGCTGGGAGAGGCTGCTCTGGCTTTCGTGCTGGCTGCAGAGAAGCCTTGGCAGCAGTGGCCTGGGCAGGCTGAGCGGGTGGAAGACCCTGGACTGTGGTCAGGTATGGGAAGAGCACCCAGGCCGCTGAGCACCCAGTGAGTTGTTGGCTCTGGACCTTCAGGCTGCGGAGCTGGGACAGCGCGCTCGCTCCCCAGCCCTGAGGTTTTACCTGGTGTGGACGTCCGTGTGGCTGTCCCTCTGCCCTCAGGGACAGCACACACACTGGACATGTGCCCTGAGAAGTCCCATGAGCACACAGCACATCTCTGCCCATGTGGCCCTGAGCAGTGTGTTGACTGGTGACTTTCTCCAGGCCACTGGGACCTGTGAAGTGGTTTATTGTCTCCAAGCCTGGCAGGCTCTAACCTCCAGTCCCAAACGACAGGAGGCACATCTTATCTGTAGCTGCTTGCAAAAGGAGTTTTATTGTATGACGTCCACCATGGAGCCAACATCTTCCTGCAGTCTTCGAGGGTGTCAGCCTGGGTACCTTCCCACTCTCCTGTGTAGGACTTGGATACTTTTTCCCTGAGACAGTTGAGAAGTACCTGACTCTCCCCTCTCTAGTGCCAGCTCCTGTGGGTGGAAGGCCTGGTTTGGCCCATAGTTGCTGACCCCCTCCCCCTTCATGGACTGGGACAGCGTGCCTTGGTGTCCTCCCTGCCTCCTTGGTTATTTAGTGGTCCCTCTCCTCAGGATGCTGCAACAGGAGGGCAGGTCGGTGGTGTCCCTCCCCTGCTCCCACCACTCCAGATGCTGCTGTTGATGCCCCTTTGACAGGGGACCCAAACCTGGCTAAGACGGAGGGAAGGATCCAGCCCCATTGCTAATATCCCCAACCTCCCCAAACCCCAATAAACTGCAATGAACACGGCTAGCCCTCCTGAAGATTATCAGGTTTTGGTTCAGCATTTTTCACGCAGACTCAACAGCTGTTGATTAAACAGCTTGTGTTACCTTGTGCTCTCATTGAATCACTATCATGACAGCTGTGGCTATCCTGGAGCCCCCCCACACACTGGAACCAATCACAGGGCTACACTTGGACCAATCAAAGACTTGCAGCTGCGTATACCTAACGCTCCCCTCACACTTCCTAGGTTACTTTCTGAAGGTTTCTTCTGGAATACTGCTCCCTCTGCTGCTCCACAAGTCTTGTTTAAATAAAACCTCACTCCAGTGGTCCTGTGATTCTGCTCATGGCTTATTTCTCAGGTAATGAGGACTTGGAAATTCCTGTAAACCTTCTTATCCTGAGCAGTGTGGACAGAATGGTTGTATTAAAAGAGAGAGCAATAAACACTAGGGGCTATTATCCCTGAAGAGCTCCAGAGACCAGTGGCTGGTACAGATCAGCGACTGAGACCAGCACCCGGCAGAGTGGCCAATGGCATCCTGCATGCACTGGTGTCCTCCAGGGCATCAGGGCTGCTGGCAGAGCTGCACTTTGCCGATTCGTGATTTCTACTGAACTGAGCAGAAGAACCCCAGTTGCTTGGCAATGTAACCACACAGATGGAACACCACTGTGGCTGTCTGGTACCCCTGAAATCTGTGTGGGCTTACCACGTGTTCATTGTCAGCTGTGCTCACAATTCCTTCTTTCTCAGGCCCATATGGTGTCTTGCTTCTGCCTAGAGCAGCCCTCTGGAACTGGCAGCTGATGGTGTTGGTTTTTGTCCATCCAGAAAGCTGTGTTTACCCCTCATTCTCAGTACAGATGGTCTCGGGTTAAACGGTGCCCACCAGCAGGTCTCCCCCACTCAGCATGCTGCAGGCTTAGCCTTGACCTCTTACTCCTGGTTGCTGCTCTCTGTCTGGTTTCTCACTGTGGTTCCTCAAGAGCCCTCCAGGTTGGTATTTGTAGTTTGCAATTTTAGGTGAACTGCCAACTCTGGAACATCTGCTTGAAATTTTAATTGGAATTACTCTTTTGAAAATTTTCAGAAAATGAAAGGTGCATCCATTTTTTTTTCAGATATCCTCTCTGCAAATACTGGCTTTTGCCAGCCCCACCTTCATTTTATTTTTAGTATACAAAAATTATTTTGTAGTCAGCAGTGCATTTAAAAGACTTGAGTTTTTTGAGTCATCATTTTTGTGTTTAGTGTCATTCCGGAAATTTAATTCTCCACATTGACAAAATAGAAGTCAGTGATAATCTTTTTAAAAAGTAAAATCTACAAGTGGGTGTGGTGGAGCATGTTTGCAATCCCAGCACTTGGGTGCTGTGAGTTTGAGGCCAGCATGTGCAACATAGCAAGATTCTGTCTAAAAACAAAACAAAACAAAACAACAAAACAAAAACACAAAAACCAAAACCAAAACAAAACAAAACAATCCCATAAAACCCGCAAAACCCAAGAAATCAAATAAAAATAAAATCTATTGATGTGTAATTGATGAAGTATGATGAGTTTTGACAAAGGCATACGCCTTTGCGAAGAGCACACCATTCAGGATCTAAAACATTCTTAGTATATCTGAAGTTTCCCGGTGCCCTTCTGCAGAGATTCACTACCCACTCTCAGGCAGTGTTCATTTTCCTCTTGTTGTAATAGATTAGATTTGCTTTCTGAAGAGTTCCATCTAAGTGGAACCCTGTAGTTTCTGAGACCTGTCCACATTGCTGTGACCATCAGTCGCTTCTGCTTTTGCGTCACTACACATCACTCTGTTGTGTGGATGGACTGCCATTGGGTCACCCATTCTCCTCCCGGTAGACATGTTTCAACTACTTGGTTATTGATGAATAAAATTTTTGCAACCTTCTGTGCAGGTCCATGTGTGGGCATATATTTTCATCACTCTTGAGTAAATATTCAGGAGTGCAGTTGCAGGTTATACGTGGGTGCATATTTTATTACTAAACCACAAGTTTCTCAAGACAGCTGGACCAGTTTTTGCTCGTCAGTCACTCCACATTTCTGTCAACATTTAATATTGTCAACCTTTGAAATGTTAGGTCTTTTACTGAATAAGTGTATGTGGTATTTTACTGTGATTTTAATTTGCCTTTCCTTTATGACAGTATTGCGCATTTTTATGTGATTATTGAGCGTTTGTTTATGTTCTTTGAAAGCATATCTATTTAAACCTTTTACTCATATTTTTGGGAATGTCCTTTATATTCAACTACAATCATTGTTTTTATATTGTGGAGACACATCTTTTGTCAGATATGTGCATTACGCATTTTTCTTCCGGTCTGTAGCTTTTTACTTTGT
>RJWM01052312.1:0-10149 GCA_004363535.1 Dasyprocta punctata | reverse complement strand
AGACAAGAGAAAGAAATAAAGGGAATAAGAATAGGAAAGGAAGAAGTGAAATTATCATTATTTGCAGACGATATGATACTCTACATAGAAGACCCCCAAAAATCCATTAAAAGACTTCCAGAAGTAATAACCAAATTTAGTAATGTAGCTGGATACAAGGTGAACACTCAAAAATCAATAGCATTCCTGTACACAAACAGCAAAGTCACTGAGAGAGAAACAATGGAAACCACACCCTTCATTATAACATCCAAAAAAATGAAATACTTAGGAATCAATCTAACAAAGGAAGTAAAAGATCTATACAGTGAAAATTACATTACACTAAAGAAGGAGATCGAAGAAGATTTCAGAAAATGGAAAGATATTCCCTGTTCATGGATAGGAAGAACAAACATCGTGAAAATGGCTATTCTCCCAAAATTATTATACAGATTCAATGCAATCCCAATCAAAATACTACTTGCCTACCTCACAGAACTAGAGATAGCATTCCTAAAATTCATCTGGAACCAGAAAAGACCTAGAATAGCAAAGGCAATTCTGGGCAACAAAGGGAAGGCAGGAGGCATCACAATCCCCAACTTGAAATTATACTACAAAGCTACTGTGATAAAATCAGCATGGTACTGGAATCAAAACAGACCTGAAATCAATGGAATAGATTAGAAGATACAGCCACAACTACAAACACACTTAGCACCTCATCTTTGACAAAAGGGCCAAACACGTACATTGGAAGAAAGACAGTCTCTTTAACAAATGGTGCTGGAGAAACTGGCTTTCTCTATGCCGTAAACTAAAACTAGATCCATGTCTATCACCATGCACTAAAATAAAGTCAAAATGGATCAAAGATCTGAATATTAAAACAGAGACACTAAACTTACTAGAAGACAGAGTAGGTAAAAATCTCAATGACATAGGAGTAGGCAGAGAGTTCATGAACAAAAATCAGATTGCACGGGAAACATTTCCCAGAATCAACACGTGGGATCTCATCTTACTAAAAAGTTTTTGCATGTCAAAGGAAATCTCCAGGAGAGTGAAAAGAAAACCCACCAACTGGGAAAATATCTTAGCCAATTGTCCATCAGACAAAGGACTTCTATCTAAAACATATAAAGAATTAAAAGAAATCAGGCCCCTAAAATTCAAGGACCCAATCCAAAAATGGGCATCTGAGATGAATACACACTTCTCAGAGAAAGAAATACAAATGAGAAATAAATATATGAAAAAATGTTCAATACCCATTGTCATTCGGGAAATGCAAATTAAAACAACACTGATATTCCATCTCACCCCAGAAAGAATGGCCAAGATTAAAAATCAACCAACAACAAATGCTGGAGGGGCTGTGGGGAAAAAGGAACTCTTCTCCACTGTTGGTGGGAGTGTAGACTGGTACAGCCACTGTGGAAGTCAGTGTGGAGATTCCTCTAGAGGTTAGGATTAGAGATCCCATTCAACCCAGCTATCCCTCTTCTGGGCATTTTCCCAGAAGAATTGAAAACATCATACCACAGTGATATCTGTGCACCCATGTTTATAGCAACCCAATTTGTAATAGCCAGATTTTGGAAATAACCCAAGTGCCCATCAATCAAAGAATGGGTAAATAAGATGTGGTATTTTTATACAATGGAGTACTACTCAGCTATCAAGAAAGATTGCATTGAGACTTTTATAAGTAAATGGTCATGACTTGAGACCATACTCATAAGTGAGATAAATCAAACCCACATGTGTAAATACCGTATTGTCTCCCTAGTGTAAGAAATGGAAAAGTATACATGATTCAAAATCTATAATAAATACTACGTAAGGGTAAAAAACAGCTCAAAGAGCAAAGGTAATCGGGAAGGGAAAAGGCGGAAAGAGAAAAGGGAAGAGGAAAAGATATAAACCTGGATATATGTATATGTAAGATAACTAAAAAGAACTCTACTGAATGTATTCGTTATTGAGAAAGAACAATTAATACTCATATGATTAGATCAATCTTGCATGTCTATATCTGTTAATGTAAGAAACCACTTTAAAGATAATGATGTGCAATATTGCAACCATTGTCAAGTTTCTATCTTCCGGTTTTGTAAACCTGCTATGTTACTGTTGTGCATTTACTCTAGTCGTTTGTTTGTCTCTTTTGCTTGTTGCTTTTCCTATATACGTCGTCTTTTTTTGTTTTGTTTTTCTTTGCTTAAATAAATAAATAAATAAATAAATAAATGTTTTCTGAAAAAGCAATGCCTGCTAAAATGATGGCATTCCTTTTCAGTGATATTTAGGCATGAAGTTTTAAGAGTGTAGTGTACAGAAGGGGAAACATTTGGTACAACGAGTTTGTGATTATTTACTGTCTGACAGTACTTCCTTTGTAAGTTTCATTTTATTTTTAGTTGATACATAATTGTGTGTATTTATAGGCTACCATGTGATTTTTGATACACATTTTTCATTTGTAGAACGATTAATTCAAGCCAATTAGCATATCCACCACATTGAAAATCAATAATTTTGTGGGGTGGGAGCATTTAAAATCTAGTCTTTAAGCAACTTTGAAATACACAATACATTATCATTAATTAAAGTCACTATCATGTGCAACAGACCAATAAAGGTATTCCTCTTGTCTAAGTGGAACTTCATACCTTTGATCAATAGCTCTGCTTTTCCCATCCACACCTCTCCCTAGCCTCTGGTAACTACCATCTTACTTTTTACTTCTATGACTTTGACATTTTTGGATGCCATATATAAGTGAAATCATACAATGCTTGTCTTTCTGTGTATGACATTCCACTTAGCATAATGGCTTCCAGGTTCATTCATATAGTAACAAAGGACAAACTTTTCCTCTTTTTTAATGCTTAACAGTGTGTCTTCATGTGTTGTGTGTGTGTATACATATCTGGTACACATCTTTGTATATATTTCTTTGTATATTTATCTGCTGATGAACAGTTAGATTGAGTCCGTATCTAGGCTATTATGAACAAACTACAGTAAACATGAGAGTGTGGTGGTCTCTTGGGCAAATTGATTTCAGGTCCTTTCAACCATACCCAGTTGTGCTAATGCTGAATCATAATATGTTAGTTTTTTGAGGAACCTGTACTGTTTTCCATAATGCCTGCATCAACTTATAGTCCCACAAACAGTACATACATTTCCCTGCATTTTTGCCAGCATTTTTTTTTGTATTTTTGATAGTAGTTGATGATATCTCATTGTGGTTTTGATTTTATTTTCCTGATGACTAATGATACTAAACATATTTTCATACACTTATTGGCCATTTGTATATCTTCTTTTGAGAAATGCCTATTCAGGTGCTTTTCCCATGTTTAATTCAGATATTAGTTTTTTGCTACTAAATTGAGTTCCCTATGTATTTTGGACCCATGTCAAATGTACAGTTTGCAAATATTTTCTCTCAATTTTTGAGTTCTTTATTATTTCCCTTACTTTGTCAGGGCTTCTTAATTTGATACAATCTCTTCCCCCCTTTTATAATGGGAATTTAACCCAGGACTTTACACTGAACTAAATCCTCATTTCAATGCAAGATAGGGCTTCACTAAAATGCTAAACTGCGTAATCTGGGCTGAAATTTGCAGTCCTTCTGCTTCAATCCCCTTGACTGCTGAGATTACAGGAATGTGTCACCAAATACTCTGGTTTCTCTTTAAGTTATATAAATCTTTCATTATTTATTTATTTTTGCTTTTGTGGTCAATGCTTTGGGATTCATACACAGAAGATCTTTACCTATTTCAATATTGTAGCACCTTTCTCTTACGTTTTTCTCTAGAATTTTGTAACTGTAGGTCTTAATTTAAATCTACAGTCCCTTTTGAGTTGGTTTTTGTGTATAATGTGAAATAAGGATCTACTTTCATCTTTCTGCATATGGCTATTCATTTGTCCCCACATCATTTATTAAAAAGACTGTCCTTTCTCCATTGTGTTTTCCTAACAACTTTGTTGAAAGTCAATTGATTGTAAAAACATGAGTTTATTTCTGAACTCTCAATACTTTTGCACTGATCTATATGTTTGGTTTATGCCAATACTATGCTCTTTTAAAAGCTATAGTTTTGTAATAGATTTTGAAGTGAGGTAGTGTAATGCCTCTATCTTTGTTCTTTTTACTTCAAATTACTTTGGCTATCTGGGGTCTTTTGAGGCTCCATATGAATTGTAGAATTGTTTTCTATTTCTTTGACAAATAACAGTATAATTTGGACAGGGAGTGCATCGAAACCATTGGTCCCTTTCAGATATATGCATATTTACTCAAAATTAATTTTTTTAATCCACAAACAAGTATATCTTTTTGTTTACTTGTGTCATCTTTGTAAGCAAGTTTAAAATAGGAAAAATGTCTACTAATAGGTTCTGAGCTTATGTCTATTGTCTAAGTAGAATGGATTATCACAAAGAACATTAGCAAGTAACATTCTACAAAGCAGAAAATACTCCAACATTTCTGTAAACTGAAAAGCAATGTAAAGATTTGAGGCATTCAAACATCCCCGAGATGTCAAATTGAACCTATATTTTGTTTTTATCAGGCCAAAAATCTTTGCATTGTGCTATAGTTCCCTCTTTGACATTTTAAAATTAAATTCAAGACCTCTACTTCTCTAATATTCACGCTGTTTTAACCATTTACTTAACCGATTTTTGTATAACATTTTAACTCTTTAATATATAAAATAATATTTTCATTTTTAAAGAGAATCGTAGAGGAATGTTTTCATGCTGTGCAAATTTTTGATTCAAAAATAGAACAGCTACAGACCAAACTGATATTTTTTCATCTACTCTACTAGTCAAGCAAATCATTACAACATCCTATTTGATAGTCTGCCCAGAAAATGTGGTAGCCCTACTGAATTATAAGCAGTGTGAGACTCATAAAGGGAAATTAAATATAGTATGCTTTCCCTAATGACAGCTAAGGTGAATTACAATTGTGGCACAGTAAATTAATACTATGCACACTGAATTGGCCAAATATGCAATTTATTTGGCAGTTTTGAAAGATTTTGTTGAAAGTTATATATTTGGGCAAGCCACAGCCATTCTTGAAAAACACGAGGCAAATACTTGCATACAAGTTTAGTATTGGCATATTTTTAAAAACAAACTAATGGTAATCAGTGGTTATTAGCACATGTTTACAGGGAAGGAAATAGTTTTCTCACTGCCTACAACCTGCTCTCACAGTTTGCTGTCTAACTGACCTAAAAATTTAAAAAATATATATAATTCAGAGGTAGGAACATATGCACCCATTATTCTCTAGGAATCATGATAAATGCAGTATATCCAAGGGTGGAAGACAAGTCCAGAGAGAGAGAGAATTTAAAAATAACTGAGTTAAAAAAAAGCTCATACTAAAGGCAAAATCAATTTAAAAAGTATTAAACTAATAAAAACTTACAAGTAAAGTTTTATATTAATTAATTTGTACTCAGTTCCTGCTCAGTGTAACGTCATTAGAATTACTGTTGCATATTTTAACGTAATAGAAGGTATTTTTATTTTCTTTTTTGTTACTTAATTCTATTTAAGACCCCAAGCAACTGCCTTGTGTACATGGATAAGCTGACTAACTTCTTTTCTTTCTCTTTTCTTTTTTGGTACTGAGGTTTGTACTCACGACCTCACACTTGCCAGGCAGGCACTTGTGCCACTGAGCTAAATTCCCTGCCCATGTTGACTAGCTTTCAAATGTGTTGGTCCTTTGGTGAAAATCGTATCATAGGTCCTTAACATAATCAGCAATGCAAAGCAAAACATAACAAGATAAACTGTGGATTAGATGGCAGACTTTTAGGACTGTACAAAATATATTTAAAGAAATGGAAATGTGAAAAAAAGAGAAATAGAGGTATTACTTGTTTTACAGATTACATATAAATCTATATAACTTATGTAATGAATATGCATTCATACATAGTACATGAATATGTATGAACATATACATGATACATGTAATTAATGTATTAATTCAGAAAAAGTTCACATTGTACTTTGTTCATAGAATTTAAAAAAATGTGAAACTGACCAGCATTTCAACACTGCAAGTTCATCAGAATAGAGGAAAGTACTACAAAGAGGTAGTAGCAGGACTCTATGGCATGGGGGGGATGGTGGTGGTGAAGAAGGCAGTTTGCAGCTCACAGGGACCTAAATGGCAACTTTACACAAGACTTGCCTAATTCTAGCAATATGGTTTGCTTTCTGTTTATCACCCAGGAAGGCAAATACATTTTGCTGTCTCAGGATATCTTCCTTCTCACTCACAACTTGACAGCATCACGTTCCCTTTCTTCTTCCACTGAATTGCCTAGCAAGAAGGAACCCTTGGTTGGTCACAAGAGTCAGGATCAGAGCCTGTTCCTCCCTGTCAGTCCTTCTGTGATACGCTGAAGCTGCCCCTCGCAGGCCAAGTTGTACACCTCTCAGCTTTGGCAGCTTGAAATCAAACAAGGTAGGAAGATTATTTACACAAGGAAAATTTGCAAATGCTGCAAATCAAGGTTTTTGTTTGTTTTCCAGAGAACCAATTGTCAAACATTTACCAGTGTGCCATAACCCAAATCTAATTGTCAATCCTGTTGCTTAGCCTACTAGGCTCACAAAGTTTTAAAATTACAGAGGGTTGTTTTATTTCCAACTTTGCAATAATTCCTTAACATTGCTTTCACAAAAGGTGCTATGAAGTTAAGCTTTACTTTAGGTCCTCCAACTATCATAATTTATTAATAAAAGTCAAGGTGTTACATTAGAATTTTTAACAAAAATCCTTAGGAATTGATATTTAAAGAAACTAAGCAATTAATCCACCAACACCCCAAACCACCCACCATGCCAATAATTTGCCACTCTCTGTGCAGATGCCTTATTATCTTGACCACAGAGCACTCAGAAAGGACAGCAAGTCTTTTCTTTCTCAGGAAGATAGCTTTCTTTCCCCTGCTGTCCTCCTAGGGTGTGAAATGCTGCTGCAAAATCAGCTCAACCTTTAGACATTCAACAGGAGTCTGGAAACAAGCAGGAGGCAAATATATACTATCCTGGTAAGTGAAGAATTCATAGTTAAGCTAACAAGTAACCAGTTCTTGCTTTTCTATGTCACTGTCACCAATTACCATCAAATAAATAGCAAGTTGAAATCACAAATTTTCCTCCATTCTAACTACTATCACTTCTTTCAATCATATTCATTTTGATAGAGTAAGTGACTTCTGGTCTTCAAAACACTTGCTATCATTGTCTTTTATAGCCAAGATCTCCTGCATCTCATTAATCACATATCTATAATACTTGCCTTTAGGCATTCACTCCTAACTTTTTATCTGCTGAATGTTCTGGAATTAGAGCTACACAAGTACTTATTTTTGAACTGTTATTTTCCATCAGCCTCCATGCCATGCTTCCGTGATGTTCATCCAGCTAACTGAGTTAAGTATTCCACGTAAATGCCATACATTACATTCTACATAAATGTCTGACTTGCTGGGGGTGGTCACAGTTTATAACCTCCAAGAGCCTCATGCACTCACAGGCAGGGCTTTTGGAGGGTGACTGAATTATGGGGCAGTATAGCTGACTTGATGCTAAAAGGTGGGGTCTGGCCAGAAGGGACTGGGAGTGTGTGACCTGGAAATGTGTGTCTCCTTGTCTGGCTCCTCTCTTCCCTCTCTCTGCTTCCTGGTCACCATGATGTGAACAGCTTTTCCTCCATTATGCCTTTCTGCCATGCTACCCTGTGTTGGAGCTAGCAGACTATGGACTAGAGATGTCAGTCAAAATAAATGTCGTCTCATTTAAATTGTAGGTGTTGGGTATTTTTGTTCCAGTGAGCAGAAAGTGACTAAGAGATGTGGAGAAAGTCGTTTCAATCTCAAGGACTCCCATTTCATTTACAGTTCTTCGCAAAGGATTTCTACCAAGGATGGATTAATTAAGCTAATCTTTTTTTACACATAGTTTTCCACATAAGATTGGCAAACAAATTTACCAAAATGAAACTGATTGCCCCTTGTGCAAAATAAGTGCCAACTGAAGAACAATATTTGAATACTAACATATGAGACATTACATAAACATAAAGGCAGATAGATTCATGACACAAATATTAGTAATTATAGTAATATTGAGCATATTATTACCAAAAGGAAACATAACATAAATAGACACTGATTATTAATTTTGCTTAATATTCTTAATTACTAGCTCACTAGACAATATTTGCTTTCATATTTTTCATCCTAAGCAAACATTATGAGATTTTTTTTTTGCTACTGTACAATAAATGTTTTTTATCACAGTTTCTAGGACTTGTCCTCTTTAACAAGTCCATATTCATGCAGGTTTACTTTCAGTAAATAATTTTAGGCACTGCTGTGTGCATAGTTCTTCTAGCATAGGTCTAGATGCTCTTTAATTTCTGCTTCCTGCTATTTTCTCAAAGGAATAAGAAGCAAAGTCATCAACTAAGAGTGAGGATGAGTGTATTGGTCAGTTTCCCCACTGCAGGCACAACATACCTGACATGCACAGTTTAAAGGAGGTTTCAGAGACTTACTGGCTCATGATTTAAAAGATTTCAGTCATCATGTATTGGCTTCAAAGCAAGACACTAAGGCAGAAGGGTGTGGTAGGGTAAGCTGCTCACTTCATGGTGGTGAAGAAATACGAAACAGAGTAGAAGAGCACCAGCAGAGATGGGCCATCCACAGCCCCCAGAGACCCACCTCCTCAAACTGGGCCCACTCCTAATAGCACATTCATTTATGAACATCAAGAGATTAATGTACAGATGACTATGGCACACTCATGATCCAATCACCCTTCATCAGGAGTCTCAATCCAGTCAAACTAACAACTGGAGCCAGGAATGGTGCTCATTCTATAATTTCAGCACTCTAGGAGGCTAAGACAGGAAGATTACAAATTTGAGCACAGCCTGGGTGACACAGCACCTAGTGGGTCTCAAAATAAAATTTAAAAATTTTAATGGGCTGTAGAGATGGCCCCGGTGACAGCCCTGAGTGCAACCTCAAGTACCACACACACAACAAAATTAATTGGCACACTGAAGCAGGAGATGCTGGAGAGAGCAGAGACAGGGCAGGAGATAGTCCTCTGTGGGGATGAGGAAGCATATGGGCCAGGAATATGTAGCATGAACACCACAAGGGTCCTCCTGAGGCCTCTGGAGATGCAGTCGAGGTGCATCTGCAGGCCCCTTCAGTTGTGTGGGCACAGGAGCAAGAGTAGAGAGCAGGATTTAACAAGGATGAGCCTTTGACAAATGAATGTAAGAAACAGAATGAAGGAGCAAATGGATGCCAGGGAGTGATTATGATGGTTAACTGGGGAACTTAAAGTGGAAAGAAAGAACAGAGAACAACAGAGGTAAGAGGAACACAATAGTAAATGCAATAGCTTGTTGATTCTATTGGCATCAGTATACTAGAGGAAGGTGGAAAGATGTTTATTAATATACAGTAACTGCCCAAATTTGGATTTTTTCCATATGGTCTAGTATTGGACACAAGGAATATTATATATATATATATATATATATATATATATATGTTATTATTGTTATTTTTTTTTTTGCAGCATCAGAGATGGAACTCACAACCTCGTGGATCGAACTCACAATCTCGTGGATCGAACTCACAATCTCGTGGATCGAACTCACAACCTCGCACCTGCCAGGGCAGGCGCTTAAGCCACTGAGCCAAACTCCCGGCCCTAATATTTTATATTTTAAATAAAACTATGACTGAACACAACGAATGTAATACCAGCCTCTTGAATGGACAACACATTCACCATTTCCCAAACTGGATTGAAATTTTCTCTTTGCTACATTTGATCTTCAAGGTTCTTTTAGGTTTATATTTTGACAACTATTTAACTAATGTCCTATACTGACCAGATGGTGTATGCTTCAATAAGTTAATATGTCATATAGAAATGCAGCAAATTTAAAATACTGAATAAAGCAATTATGCAAACGAATGTAGGTCTCCAAAGATAGGTTACTTTCCTAAGGAGCAAAACTACTTCAAAAGACTTGACACCTACAGCAATAAATCCTCAAAAATAAAT
>RJWM01052311.1:0-10147 GCA_004363535.1 Dasyprocta punctata | reverse complement strand
AGTGCAAGGTCCTAAGTTCAATTCCCAGCACAAATACATAAATAAATAAATAAGAACTCACTTTCTGCCATTATATTGTTACATATTTACACCAATGAACATGACAAACTTACCTTAAAAAATGATTTTGCAGGACTTTCTTTTACCATTAGTCGAAATTATCTTTCACATCATGAAAGACAGAGTTGTCATAAGTTTCCTTTTTTTTTTACCATTGTTCTATTCAAGGGTCTGGGGCTTAACTGGTGGGCCCCATTTCTATTGGGTGAATGTGAGTGAGTGGTGCTAATTAGACAGCTTGTTCCATTTGCAGGTGAACATGCATGACCCTCAGTGTGAATCGACTTTTTCTCCTGTCTGTGGAACACCTACATTTCCTGGGTCTACTTGACCACCTCCCAGATTCTCACAAATTCTTTCTCTTCCACTGGCACTGACACAGAGAGGAATATATTTATGCTTTAAAACTATATATTATATTAAGATTTTCTTACTGTGAATTATTAAACAACATGAAATGTATCACATTTACTCTACTGTGTTGCTAATTATATATAATATGTATATAAAATTGTCAATTTCCATTAATGTTGTGAAAATTTGACATCAAAAAGAAAAAAAATGGAAGACACTTTTCCTTCCGGGAGTTGGAAAGACAATGATTTATTACACTATCACAATGGTGAGACCAAGTTCAAATCACCAGCTCTGACAGAGAGTGAAACAAGAAACTTGCATACAATTTTTAAGCAAGAAGTAAAAAAGTTGATATCAAGTTAACATATAAGTATTTACATGAATAAAGTCATATGTTGTCAGACAGGTTTATTCTGGACAGGTTAGTCAGAGGAGAAAATATGGAGGGAGCCAGAGTTGAGGGGATGCTTGAAACTGAGCATGTCCTTGATTAGGTTCTAGTGGTTAGACAGTCCTTGGAAATGGAATATGTTTATATATTAGGCAGTCCAGGCCATCCAGATGGATGTGCTCAGGCTGAACCAGGTTGAACTATCTCTAAGTGGTGGCTGACGTGGTCAGTCAAGGCTGGCTGAGTCTAATGGTCTAACTATGTGGTGGGCTGGGTGAGCACATCTTGTAAGTTAACAGAGCATCAGACAGGTGATTTCTAACTTTCCTGTCACAATGTACATATTATGCCTCAACTTGCTTTACCATAATTGCTTTGTATTTTAACAAAAGTATTTTCATGACCAGAATCACACAACCTTGATGCAGAATGCCATGACCCATGAAGCTCTTCAGGTTCCTGGGGGGAAGGACCATGAGAGGAGGAGAAAATAAAGAAGAGACAAAGCTGGGGTCAGATGAAGCCCCTACTCTCCAGATGGGAGGAAAGGAACTGCTCAACCACAGTACCGTGTTTATTTATATACTCAGAAGGATGATGTCAATTTCAACCCCCCTGCCAAGCAACCCATTGCTTGGTTTGGCTTGGGGCTTGGTGTTTTTCTGGGCTGAAGCAACTTCTTCAGGTGGCTTGCCCCAGGCACTCTTTGTTTTTGGGATAGCCATTGCCTTGCCATGCTGCAACCCTGCTCCTGTGGTCAATTTCCAGCTTCAACAGCTCCCAACAGTAGAACTCACTGTAACTTCACTCATAAAATAAACCTATGCCATAAGTCAGGAAAACTATCTATGATTGTGGCCTGGTTATTCCTTAATGGAGGAATATATATAAGAAGCATACAGATTAGACCAACAAGTCGTGCTGAATTTCACTAATATTGAGCTATTTTTATGGTTGCCTGGCTATATTTTTGCTGTTTCCAGTAAGGGATATACATATAAAAATGCTTAAGGTATTCTGTTTGAAAATAGAACATGAAGTCACATAGTTAAGAATCATAGAAAAATAGTGATAGTTTAGCTTACTTGCTCTTAATTTTAGAAAATAATACATGAATCAATCAAATCTCCATGAAAAAAAGAATAGTATTTGGGGGCTTAAGGATTAGTCATTACCTCTGTTTGAAACTTTGAAACTAGTAGAAGAAAACAGAAGAAATACTTAAAGTTATAATTACAGGTAAACATTTCCTAAACAAACATCTAAAAGTGCAGGAAATAATGAGAAACAACCAATTACACTTCATCAAGCTAAAAACATTTTGCTCAGCAAAGGAAACCACACTGATGAAAGAGGTTACAAAATGGTAAAAAAAAATTTTCCAGCTCCACCAGAGAGACAAATGTATCTTAAATGTATGTGAAACTCAAAAACATCCCAAATACCTCAATCAATAAATGGGCATATGAATTGACAGACATTTTTTCAAAAGAATAAGTATAAAAAACTTCATGTTGCCCTGTTATAAGTCGAGAGTAACAGAAGTCAATCCAAAGGCACGCATTGACATTCAGTATTTCTCTTCTAAACTACTCTAATTTTCCTATGATAGGTTCAGTGAAATGTCTTACATGACAGGTGAAAACACGGCAACTTATATTACAGTGATTCATGGTCATGATGTAGGAGGACAGCAGCACTGCTCAAAATATACATTTTAAACTAATTAAAACTTCCTTTGCTTTTCCTTAGAAATAGGAGGCTTTGACCTACTTAAATAGTTTATTGAGGGCCTCCTTCACGTCCTTGTTCCTCAAGCTGTAGATCACCGGATTCAACATGGGGAACACCACAGTGTAAAATGTACAAACGATTTTGTCCCGGTCCAAAGAATAGCTAGATTGGGGGCGAGCGTAGGTGTAAAGGAGGGAGCCATAGTACAGGGTGACAGAGATGAGGTGGGAGGAGCAGGTGGAGAAGGCCTTGAGGCGGCCCTGGGTGGAGCGCATCCTCAAGATGGTGGCGATGATGAAGAGGTAGGAGGCCAGGATGAGCCCAATGGGGGTGATGACGTTGGAGGCCAGCAGGAAGAACAGCACAGCCTGGTAGCTCTTCTTCTTCCCACAGGCTATCTTCACCAGGGGGAGAATATCACAGAAGAAGTCATCTAGGACATTGTCACTGCAGAAGGTCATGGCAAAAGTGTCCTTGGTGATGATGCAGGAGTTAATAAAGCCTGCACCATAGGAGCCTGCCACAAAGAACATGCACAGCTTCATGGGCATGGCCTGAGCATAAAGCAGAGGCTTGGAGATGGCCACATAGCGGTCGTAGGCCATGGCAGCCAGAAGGTAGCACTCACTGTAACACAACCCAGCAGAGAAGAAGAACTGGGCCACACAGCCTGCAAAGGAGATACTTTTGTCTTCAGAGATACAGATCACCAGGATCTTTGGAGTGTAGACAGAAGACAAGCAGAGGTCCAGGAAAGCCAGGTTTCCAATGAAAAAGTACATGGGTGTGTGAAGCCGGGTGTCATTACAGATCAACACCATGAGGGTGGCATTTCCCAGAAGAGACAAAGAATACACAGCCAGGAACACCACAAACAGGACCAGCTGCATCCCGGTGTCTGCTGTGAAGCCCAGCAGGATAAACTCGGTCACTGTGTGATTGGTCCACAACATGGTTCTGGGGATCCCACTTCACAGGAGAGAAAATGAGAATTCTACTTCAATCATTGTGCTAAATAAATAGAAACTGTGCTGAAAACAGTCACAGAAATAGTAATTAAGTAAAATGCTTATCCACTAGAGAGAATTTAACTCATTTCAAAAAGAAGGGAATTACCAAAAGATAACAATGACACCATTTATACATATAATTAGCATTTCTTCCATGGTAAATATGACTGTGTACTTGGTTTTATAAACACACAGAAAGAAAACACGCTCTTTGCATGATAACTTCTGTTAAATTATCAACAGCTGTCTGATGTATTGTGGAACCTAGAGAACAGATTCAGAGTTGTTTTTTTTTTTTTATTTATTTTATCCAAACTAAACACAGAAGTACAGGTAGCACAGACAAACAGATTCTAAGATTTATCATTTTCCTCTATGAAGAAGGAATCTTCATGAAGCATATCTTTGTATATCTGTTCAGCTGTGATTTTATCACTTTGGAGATAGACTCCATGTATTCTGACTTCTGCACGTTTCATAATAAGAAAGTATATTTTTATCCTGAATCAATGCACTATCCAGTTCTGAATTCATAAGAAAGGTATGATATTAATTAATGTGATAACTTTATCTAACGAGAACATGTACCAGATCTCACATGGTTTCAAAGCAACTTCTCAATAATTTATAATCATACTATTCAGTGAGCATTTATTATGCACCAAGCACTTCTGAATTGTGCTCTACAGGTGTCTTAGTTTCAAACCTTCACAATAATCTTGTGAATGGTCAGAATTCATGATTCTGACCATGTTACAATGAAGTTTCTGTGACATGGAAATGGCTGCCCAAGAAATTCCTGTTCAAGATCACATGGCTAAGGCTGATGGAGACATGATTCAGTATCGTTCCAACCAGAGCTCACCAGCTGTCCTCAAACCTGATTGTCTGTCTGTAATTACAGTTTTTCCAGAAACTCCACTGGGAGCTAAGGACAAATGACAGAAGTAAGGAATGGAACTTGATGGAAAGGAGGATGCAATTTAGTAAGAAAAAACAGATCTTTGTAAACAAGTAAGTGCAATAGATTATGATGGATACAAATGTCGTATCTGATAACTGAAACAGGCCAAACTGGTGACTCCACTAAGGACAATTCTGTGAGTGTGTATGTGTGTGTGTGTGCGTGTGTGTGTGTGGTGAGAGGATTTTCACAGGAGAAGGAGTCAAGCCTCTGTCCTTGAAGAATAAGTGGACAGTTGCCATGTGAAGGGGGCATGACTGACCCAGAAAAGCACTAATATCAATGTACAAGTCAGGAAACAGATTGGAGAGTTAATGGACTGTCAGAAATTTCACATTCCCTCCTGGTGGGTAGAGCACATGTGAGGAACAGGATAAATGACATTACATGAGATCACAAGAGACACTCTGAAAAATCATACTAAATCCTGATATTTTATTCACTTTTGTGTAGCTTAGAACAGTTAGACATCTTGAAGTTCTCACTCATCCTGACCCACTCTTTCCAAGTCTAACTAATCCCAGCATGTTAAAGCCAACTTGTAGAAAAACAAGAGAAAATCTTTCATGCACAACCCAACCAGCTCATAGTCCATGACCCAAACGCCCCCATTAATGTTCTAATATCAGGAACACCTTCACCCCAGGCCAGGTATCTGACAGTTGGAGGTCACATCTACAGCCCAGAAGCTGTAAGGAGAACTCTGGCTGTGCGGTCTGACCTTGTTCCAGCCTCTCTGCCTTGCCCAGCATTTGGCTTTCATGCAGGAAGTCCTGGAGTCCTTGTTCTCCTGTCTCCTGCCCAAACCCCAGCTTCCCTGTGTGGACCACTGGACACAGCCTGTGAACTTCCTGCAGCAACCGCCTGGTCCTCAGCCCCCCTCACCACAACACAAATCCTCCTCCTTTTCAACAGTGCTTGCTGTTACTCTCATCTCCAAGAGAAGAGACAAACAATCAGTGGGTGCCCTGCCTTCTTAGCCCGCCTTCCTCCAGCAGCAAAGGTTGATAACCCATCAACCATCCAGGGTGAAGGAGATCATTAGGTAGTTTCCAAATGGGTAGAAATGAAGCAGTTCTGCACATCTGGCACCCTGGGGACTGCTTTGCAGAATGTTGGGGAGAACCCACCTGCATTTACCTTGAGCACCTGCCTCCTTTGTAGCACCCAGAGCATGCAAACCCAAATATTTTCACCTGCTGCTCACACCACATAGAAAATTATTTTGTTCTGTTAGCTCCTAAAACATAAGTTCTCTGTTCAGTGAGGTCCACTCTGAACACCATCTTCAAAGCTGGGCCTCTCTCCTCACCCTGCGAGTTTCCACCACCCACCGCGGTATTCTTCTCTGCAGCACAGCTCAAATGCCTCACCAGGAACTGACTTGGTCATGCACGTTGCCTTCTGGCCCCATCCGGGAGGATGCCAGCTGAAGAAGGGATGTTTGTGGAGTGCTTTGTCACACTGGCTGCTCATTCTCCAAAACGTGTCTGGCATGAGGGATGCACAGGTTTTGCTGAGTAGAAGAACAGACAAAGCAATCTAATAATCAAGCAGCGTGTGCACCAAACTCGCACATCAGCACTCGCACAAATGCTATGGATGGCATTTAACCCTCACGGAACTGCTTTGCATCCTCCTTTTCATGCCGTAATTAGAAATCACTGCGTATCCTGCACTTTACTTGAGCAGGCACAAAAACAATTAAAACACAACCACCACCACCACACACACAAAAAAATAATTCTAGAGAAGAATAGGCATGATCTACAGTCTAGCCCCTGCCATACAGAGGACAGTTTTATTTTGATAATAGGAAAGACTGAAATTGATCTTTTGTGAAAGGGGAGGAAACAAAAGATGCAGAGGAAGAGGAGAGTAATGGGGGCAAGGGTCACAGAAAGCATTAAGATGAGTTATGTGCATGGACCAGCTCCTGATGATGAGTGCAATCGTTACATACTGCAACCACACAGTCATAAAGGCAGAAATTAAAATACAGAGTCTGTTTGTAAGAGAGCAAATTTGAACATCAAATTGGCTTTCATGCTGCACACTTGTAGGAATCAAGTCTCCTGCAACACAGGCAGCCTCCGTGACATGGGGGTCAAGCCAGACATAGTCCTTCCTAAGGGACTTCCAATGGATGATGTTGGTGACATGGATTCAAGCCTTGTCTTCCTGATCAGCAGCCCTCAGAAGACTTGAGACTCACTGTTTAATTCCCTCAAGCTTCAATTCTCTCACATGTAAAACAAGAATAATAACTGTCACTGCCAGAGGGCTCTGCTGTAAACATTAATAAGTAATCTGAACTACTCAGCGGCAGCTCAATACAAGAAAATTGGTCAATAAATTAGTGGCCCTTTATTCAGAGAATGTGAACACTGTCTAACATATTGCTGAATTGCAGCTCTAGGCTTCTTCCCCAGAACAGTGGAACTGACAGTGCAATGCAGAGACCAGAGAAGTTCCTCTCCCTCAGGTAGCCCAGGTTCTTCAATGCAAACTGCTTCTGCGTAGTGACACACATTTCCCTATTGCCCGTTATTAGCAGGGTGACTTTTGAGTCCTCTGTTACACGGGTCTGATGATTGGAGGAACTAGTCTGTGAACACACAAAGGTACTGGGAAGGTTTTTCAGTAATTTTGGAGGCAGCACTGATTGGTCAGTACAGCATGTGAGTTCAGACAGACCTGAGTAAATTCTGTCCTAACCCTCTCTTGTTTGAGCATAGCTTAAAACCTACATAATCTTTTTAACAATCCATTTTCTTGACTCTAATGTAATGCACCTCTTAAAAAAAAGAGTATGTTTCTTATTAGATTATGGGTAGATTTCATAGATGCATTATATTTAAGGATATTGGTGAAATGACTGACAACCAGTAATAGATATTATGTGGTCAGCATTTTATATCATTAGTTACTAATATGTAATTACAAAGGAATGTAATCGGTACCATTATACAAAAAAGTACACACAGAGATTACCTCTTTTCCCCTTTACCATTTTTATCTGCTATCCAATCCTACAATTCTTTGGCCAAATCACACCTTTGAATGACTCTACATTGACCATAATTCTGCCCAAATCACATCTTCTTTTGACTTCTATATTTCTGTCTAATACCCTATTGTTTTCAAAATCATTATGACATTTTCGTGTGTTTTGTCCCCACTGCCTTGAAAACCAGTTTTATAGTCTTCCATAGTAGAAAATTTTCAAAAGCACAACACAAACACATAAGGAAAATGCTCAAGTATCCCAGGGACTCTCCTCAAGCATACTCAGTGACTTTAGGTCACAGGCTGAAGTTTTCCTTAAGAAAGGCGCTCTCTTCTGGTTCAAACTGGTCTAGAGTGATGGCACCTTGGTAGTTCATGGAAAGCTGCCTTGATTTTTCTTAACTGTATGGTATCATCATATTTTCTAAGGAAAATGAAATTAAAAGCATATAAAATTTCCATGAATTATTTTGGGATATGAGAACACAGTCACTCTAGTCACTTTTTAAGGATCTAGAGATATTTACAAAAGTTCACTTCCTAAATCGATGGTTCTCTCTGTTTGCTCTTTTCAGTTTTGATTGAAGAAGAGACTGATGTTCTATTGCGTTTAAGTAAATTGTCCTCTGTCACATGAGGACAAGGTGAAATTAAGCCTCCTTTTTGTTCCCAGGGGTTCCAGAAGCTGCCACAGAATGATAGAGCCCTATGAAAGCGAGGCTTTGTAGCTCCTATATGTACTGAAATGCAAATAGCAGTTGGGTCATTGTGAAAATAAAATTTCTGTGATAGTATCTGAATCATGCAACTCACCAAATTTCTGGTGAACACCCTGTTCTGATATCCCAAGTCCAAATCAACTAGTTTCATTATCTTTTATAACAGTTGTATAATCTCAAGGGTTTTCACTTACAGAATTCTTCATGGTTTTATACCTTTTGGGAGTAGTAAACAAGGCAATTAACAGAACTGTGCATTGGGGAAGTAAGGACAAATTCATTAGGGAAGACACAGAAAAACTTGATTTCAAAACTCACACGCCAGTGATGGGCGCACTCAGTCACTACTTCTTCACATTCTACAGGGTCTTATTGAATCCAGATGAATCGGTTCATATAAATACATATATAGATATATATGTATATGTGGATAATTTATTCCTGTATATTTATATGCAGAAATATGTACATGTATTCATGTAAACACAAGAATATTGATAAGCACATAATTCGAGATAAATCTGAGGGGACTGGTTTCTTGCATTTCATCTAGGATTATGGCCATCTTTCCCATGTTGCTCCCTGTCCCAAGAGATCGACCTGTAGGAAATTCACCAAGTAATTTTGTCAATGTGACTGAAGAGAGAAAGGAGAGGAGAGAAAAAGGTTTGGATTCTCATACCCAGGCTCTCCTCTTGCAGGATCACCAAGAGTTACATTCATCCTTGGATCGATGTCAATGTCCATTATTTTGTCCAGTGGATCTCACCACAGAATTAATCTCCTTCCTTCCTTTTCCTGTTAACTGTTCATTTTCTATTTCCCTTTGGACCTAAACGTACTCAGATTCCATGGAGAAAGACTGCCTTTCCAGCATTCCCATACTCAGTTCACGTCATGGTGAGTGGTCACTTTACACAGTCTCCAGGTTGACTGTGACACGTGTTTACAGATGCAGCCCTCACTGATAGAGTCATATGGATAAGGAGTACCCACAATGGGATGGGATTCATTCATTGAGTTACACATTGTAAGATTATGCAGATATGAGTGTCTCCAGGGAAGTGGGACACAGGACAGTGGTGACATGTGCTGGCATCTTATTTAATCACCACCAGTGATATTATGGCATGTGGGACAAAAGGCAAGGCTTTGAAAGATCAATTGGTTGTAGCATGATTATATCCATGACAATCATGATCCTAGAAACCAGAGGGTCTTTTGCTTTGAAAACAGTGACTATCCTACATGAAAGAATGTTTGGAGAAATGAAATTGAAGTTTCCTTTACCTAGCCCTTGAGGAATGATATGGGAGAGGTTCTGGCCTGGGCTTCTTTCTAAGGACCACAAAGAGACAACAACAAATGAAATGCTCCATGTTGATCATGGCTCCACAGCTAGCTAACAGAACAATCATAGGACAGAGCTAGGACTATAGTATATGGAGCAAAGACACTGGGTTACATGGTCAAGGCAAACAACAAAATCCCTGTCTTCTTGGCCTGTCCCTCATGCCTGCCAGCCCCACAGTCCAGGGAACCAGCTTTCTCCTGGAAAAAAGTTTTCTAATGACAACACTAGGGAGCCCACCCAGGCTAATGTCCATCTTCTCAGCACTCTGCTCCGCTCCACACTGCCTCCTGAGTAATAATATTGAGTATAAAGCCATCCTGAGTTAGATAGAAAGAGCTTATCTCAAAAAAAAAAAAAAAAAAAAAAAGCAAAGTGTTGCTACCTCTCATGTATAGATTGGATGTTAAGGGTGGTTATCCATAAAGATGGTAAGGGAAATTAAATGTAAGAATTAATCAAAAAAAGTCAGCACAGGTGCACCCACATAGGATTCAGGTATTTTTCTTGCCTCATTGATTATCTGGGAGGACCTTAACACATCAGTACAGT
>RJWM01052310.1:0-10147 GCA_004363535.1 Dasyprocta punctata | reverse complement strand
TATATAGAGGGTGCGGGCCAATGGGGAGTGAGAGCCAATGAGGGAGAAGAGGCTGACAGTATCTAGGCAGACTTAGGTCCGTAAGGGTTGTGGGCCAATAGGGAGTGAGAGCCAATGAGGGAGAAGAGGCTGACAGTATCTAGGCAGACTTAGGTCCGTAAGGGCTGTATGAGTCTGTAAAGAGTGGTTATATAGAGACGGGTGCCACACATGGTTAGTGTATATTCAATCATACATAGTTCTTCTCCTCAAGAGCATGTGGATACGGTGACATCCCAGTAACAATGGAAAGCCTGCTAAGTGCCCAGATAGTTTCTGAAGACCATTCTCCAATAAAAGGGAAAATAGCTGATTCTCAGACTGTCAGGAAAAGTTTAAGATTAGCCTGAGTAGGAAAAAATTAAGGAGAAAGAAAATATGTACATAGCTAGAAAGTGTCTCCTTTTTTCTCTAATATTTATTAATTACATGGTCACTTTACTATATTTCCACATATATTTCTATTGTGTGCCAGCCTTCAAGAAGTGGGACTCAGTTCTCTTTCCATTCAGTGTGTAGATAGTGACTCACTATTGCAGAAAGAGAAAAATAGAAATTTTTCAGTAGAGAAAACTGGCAGACCCCACACTAACTAGTTCAAATTTAACATCACCAACATGTCATGATACCAGATACCTACGATGTTGCTACTTGAGATGAGCAATTTATCTCATTATATTCCCCCCAAATCCATAGTCCCATTCTGTTAATTTTTAAAAAATAGAAGCAAACAAGCAAATTGGAAGACATTTTAAAAAATGCATGACAAATTTGCTTCAAAAGAGTCAAAGTCACGATAAAAAAGGAAGGACTGGAAAAACTTTATGGACTAGAGGAGACTAAACAGATGTGATGACTGAATGTCACATGCTACTCTGGACTGGAAAAGTTGTCTGCAGGAAAATTGGTGAAATCCAGTTGAAGTTTGAAGCTTACTTATACCAGTGTTAGTGTCTTGGCTTTGATAAATATTATTTGAGATAGTAACATGGGAAGCTGCTTAAAGGGTACATGGGATCTCTTTAAAAGAATTTTCTTTAGATTACTAGGGATGGAACCCAGGGCTTTAGTGTTGAGCTACATCCCTAAGATCCCCTTTACAAGTTATTGTTATTTTTAAATTTTAAGACAAGTTGCTCGAAGTTAATACCATCCAGCCTCAGCTTCTTATAGTGCTGGGCATATGCTACCATAGTCAGCTTGGAAACACTTTATCTTCAAAGCTTTCTGTAAATGTAATTTTTTTAGAATGAAAAGTCAAAATATATAATAGCACTAATTCATTCAAAAATTTATTGAATGCTTAGTATGTCACATACTCTTTCACACGTGGTAAGAATAATCGGAACAAATAAAACAGCTAATATGCACTTGTAGAGCTTTCACTTTATTACCAACTGGTCATTTTTTTGTTAAAAATACCAACTTTTTTGCAAGTATATGATCTTTCAATATTATGTATTTTGTTTTTAAGGTGTAATTGAATAATAAGTGGAAATGTTTGAAGGTGGTACTCTTTGAAAGAGGAAGTATTTAATTTAGACCAGACTACAAGGTTTTCACAATGGAATGACCTTTAATCAGTGGTCTTCTATCTGTGTTCCATGAGCAGCAGCAGCAGCATGGTTTGAGAGCTTGTTAGAGATGCAAATGTTCAGGCCAAACCTCAGTTTTATCAAATTAGAAAACGGTGATGGTTTTTAACACGTTTCACAAATCTTCCAGGTAATTCCACCACTGTAAATTAGCTTCTTTATTTGTGAAATGCAGGCAGTAGTGGTTTTGTGTATAATGTGGGTAATGCCAACCAATATAATCATTACCTGGAACATTGCAAGTCTATCAGTCAGTAATAGGTACTAATCAAGGATAGAAGTTGCTGCTATTGCCTTTATATCCACACATCGCTAAACCACCTGAGTGCTACTGTGGCCAGTGCGTGAATGGGCCCCGGTTTCCTTGGCCACCTCTGACACTGACACTTTTCCTACAGGTCTAGTCGGACAGAGCTGGATTTTGCAAGTAACTTTGCTCACAGAAGGACTGTGTAACTAAAAGAGTTTGAAACAGTTCTCCATACTATTAAGTTAGAAGGAATTTGTTTCTCCAAACTATTTCTGGACACTGCAACCATTTTTTGCTAGTAAGAGTTACAGGGACCACAGAGTTGTTCTTTGCAGAATAACGAAGTAGAGATGTCACAAAGGAAGAATTAGAAGAGGAGAGATGAGAGAGAGGGGATTTAGATGAACCAGGCAGATCCACAGTTTGCAGTTAATAAAGTTAGGGAGGTGAAAAAGTCAAAGCCCACATGAGGAGAATGTCATGAAACCCAGTACATTGAGAAAAATGTGAACATTGTGCAGGGGAATCAGTGGAGGATTCTATAAGAAGTGTTGTGACAGCTGCAAACAGGATAGGTTTTGGCAATGTTTTTAACAGTTTGGGGAATTGGAAAGAGCTATTGTAATCTGCTGAGCTGGAAACCAGATTCTGAGTGTGAAGTTTTATTACAAGAATAGAGAAAGGCCTCCGACTTTCATTATCTACATTGAAGATGGTGTGTGTGTGTGTGTGTGTGTGTGTGTGTGTGTGTGTCTGTGTGTATTTTACACATTTTCTTTCTTTGGTCTGTCATTTAGTAACTGATATATTTATCCATTGTTACTCAGTTATGTGAACTTTTATACTTTGCTTGTCTATTTTTCATTTTTTCTAACCCTTTATAGTGCTCCTTTTTCAATCTACCTAGTGTTTGGTAAGACTGGAAATAGTCACAAAAAAACCTCTGATAGTCAAACATATCTCTGTGTTCACATAATCATATTCATACTTTTGATAGGATTTTTAAAAGCCTGTGTTCTCCATTGTTTTACTGGGCTGTGCTTAAATTTTCTTAAAGCCTTGGGATAACCATTGGGATTTATTCTCAAAACAAACAAAAAACACCTCTAACTTTCGTTATCTTATCTTAAAATGGAAATAATGACAATAGTAGTCCATTCAGAGAATTGCCGCAAGGATCAAACAAGATTGTCCTCATGGAACTTTTCCTCTGGGTTTAGCACAACAGAAAGTCCTGAGTGAATGAGGGCTGCTGTAGTCTGCACCACCACCATCATCCTCCATCTTCCCTGAACTGTTACAGGCTCGGCTCACCTCATTGTCCTTTCCTTCATAGTCCAGACATCATTGTAGTTTTTCTCTCCTATACATTATATGTGTGCTGTCCAAACCTGGGGCTCAGTACCAGTGAAGAACAGACACTCAATAAAGAGTGATAAAACAACTCATTGAATGCTCAATTATTTTGGATTTTTAAGATTAAATGGTATTATTTTTAAAAAGGCTTTCTCTATTTACTGCTGGCTGAATTTTCTTGAAGGTGTGGCACAATTTTTATGCTTTAGAAATCTACTCCAGTATTAAAATTTCCCTTTCTGAATCATGATGCAACCAGCATTGGAAATTTAAATTTCTCTGTGTGCCATAGTCAAGCAATGCAGAATATTTATAAAAGTCCTCATGTAGCTCCAATCATAAACTTGAATAACTTTGCAAGTGTGCACAATAAAAATAAACTAAAAATGGCATGTGTTTACTCATCAGAATCATGTTCCTTTCAGTATTCTAGGTCCTGGATCATGTATGCAATTTATGAAATCATTCATCCAGCAGCAAATAGAGAATATTTTTAATGAGATGTCAAATCAGATTGAATTGTGGTCATGAATGATACTGAATATATTGAGCTGTGGAATTTGAACTCTATTGAGATGGAACATTATTCATTGTACTAAAGGAAAAGTAAATGTTTATCTGCAATTCATATTTTAAATCCTGTTTTACCATAGATAGGGGAAAGATGATATACTCATTCATGGAAAAATGTGAACAAATTCTCATGTTATTGTTTATATCTTTTTTGTAAAGGTTGTTTAGCCTTTTACTGGGTCTCAATAATAGGTCATTCAAAAGTAATATTACATGTGATTTCTATTCGTATTCTTGAGAATGTTTCTTGATCAGTATGGTTTCTGATAGCCTCATTGTCCAAGATCCAAGTATTACTTTCCCAGTCTTCATCTTATTTAATCTCTTGGCAGCATTCCTCCTGATTGTCATTCTCTTCTTGAAACTGTCACTTCCCTGGCTTTGGCACATGGATTGCCTTCAAAATTCTGGCCTTTCTTTCTCTCTATCTGCTGTTCAGCCATTCATCCTGTAGTTTCTCAAGACTAAGTCAGTCCCATTGATTTTTTTTTTTTGCCAACTCCCATTCCTGCTCCCTTTTTCCTTCTCAGTAACCCAATCCTTTTTTCTCTTCTCACCCTATACTCTTTTTTTAAGCAATACTTTGTATGCCTCTCTTTATCATCAATGATCTGACAGTTGCTGTTAATTCTAGAAATACAAATCCTCAACTTAGATCTATTTTTTGAACACCAGAAGTGCTTATCCAAATTTCTCTCTTTTCCCTGTGGAGTTTCATTTTTTTTCCTGAATTTAAAACCCTTCTTCACATTGTCAATGTCCATTTCTATAAAATGAGTTGCAAGAAAAAAATCATGATAGTACCTCTTACCATCTCAGTCCTACTACAGGTTTATTCCACACCCCTGAGCTGTCAAATGTATTTGTTTCTCTTTATCTCTGGTTCACCTGGCCAGAAACTGGAAGCTAAAAGCCAACAGCATCTTTCTGATGGACTAAAGAAAGACTGCTATTATAGACAAAACAGTCTCCAGACTGGTTTTCTTAAGTCATTACAGTCACATTGTTCTTTCAGTTCCTAAAGATGTGCTACATTCTGCCACAGGACCTTTGTTCCTCCTATTTCCTCTGTCTGGAATTTTGTCATTTCTTCAGCCTTCGCTCGACATTACTTAGTTTATTACTTCTCATTATCCTTAAAATTTCAGTTTAAATATCAATTTCTCAAGGAAATTCATACCACTTAATATTAGTGTAAAATGTTATATAATTATAAACCATATACACAATTAGCTCTGTGTATGTATGTGTTCTGTATTCATCAGTTTAACCAATATGAGTTGAAAATACTTAAAAAAGATTATGCCTGTTCGGAACATGTGCAGACATTTTTCTTTTCATTATTCCCTAAACAATACAGTATAATATTCATTTATATATCACTTAAATTGTATTAAGTATTACAAGCAATCTAGAGCTGATTTAAAGTATTCAGAAAGACATTCATAGGTTATATGCAAAGACTGTGCTATTTTATATAAAAGACTTGAACATCCATGCATTTTGGTATCTAGGAACAGTCCTGGAAGTCCCTCTACAGATTTCAAAGAACAACTGTATTATTATTATAGGGTAAGCATTCCCAGTCTGAAAATCTGAAATTCCAAATATCAGATTTGGGATCCTTTGTTTCATGCACAGAATTATTAAAAGTATTATATGTCTAATTCTCACAATGTGTATGAGATTATCTGAAACCTAAGAGAAATTCATGTTAGGACATGTACATTGTCCCTAAGATATCTCATTATGTATATTCCAAAAACGAGAATGATCTGAAATTTAAAACATTGCTGTTTCCAAGTACTTTGAATAAAGGATACTCAATGTGTAATATTGAAGCTTTTTCATTGTCTGATTTTTGTATCATACTATATACCATTTAGCATTACTGTTATTATACTTTACTTATGTATTCATTTAATTAATATTTACTGGGCTATAAACTCCATGACAACAGGGATTATGACTTACTTTTTGTTCACCATTTTCTCCCACTGCATGACATGGTAACAGTATAAAGTAGGTCTGGATAACCCAAGGTCACATGGCTGAATGAATATCAGATACATACTCCAGTCTTTGCAAATTATTCTTCCATATGCCAAACACTGAGCTGAATAATCTTTTGTTTCAAAACAGTAAATAAATTTGTTTAGAAGTAACTTTTTTTATCCTGTAGGGTGAGAATAATGGCTATCCTATACACTGCATGGTGTCCGTGTTATGGAGATGAATGATACCTACTTGTTACTAGTTAGTGCTTTTTCTTAAAAAATGCAATAAAAATAAACAGAGTGTTATAGAATAGTTTATTTCCAAATATTTGATCATGACCAATTCATAATCTAGTAAAGACTACTCCCCACCCCATGCAAATACACATACATGTGCGCACACACACACATAATTAAAATGTCTTTAGAAGTCAGTTTTTTCTATTGCTATATGCATTCTATTCTGTTGATTTCTATCATTTTCTTCTGTGTTATGCCTTTCTGTTTCACTTTTGCACTACCAGCTAAAATGAATTTAATCAGCTTCACAAGTTTGGGAGGTTTTTTTTAGAAAATGATTTTGTTTTTTAGGACTGTGGTTTTTAATAGATATTCATGTTAAAACTGAATAATAAATTGATTAAAGTTAGATATACATTTTATTTTTTATTCAAAAATTATTTTGATTACAGAAAGAAAAATTTTTTTGAGGGCTACAACATTTTCTTTTTTAGATGTAAGAGTGTTAATATATTAAACTGTTCTCCAGCTAACATTTTAAAATATTAAGTTTTAGAACTATTGTCTGTTTGAATTCTCTTTAGTTTTATTCTCCTATAAGTAAAGACAAGAAAAGCAAAATGGACATTAAATTTGTTTTTGAGTGCATAAATTAAAATGTTCTAAGAAGTTTTGATAACTAATAATGTTTTGGACAGAGAAAAACAAACGTGAGAATATGAAAATTGAAAGGCAATACAAAGTCTTACATCTGTAATCAGCTCATGATGTTATATATGTGGAGCCAGCCTTTGGAGGGTTGCTTAAAAAAAGGCCCACACGGGCGTGTTGCATGCCAATGTAGTAGTTAGAGTAGAGTGTCTTGATTGCTTCAGGACTTGCCCAAGGGATTGTGGAACATATTTCTGGGTGTTTTGGGGTGGTCAGGGAAGATTGACTTTGAGTACTGGCTGGCACTATTACCTTTCACTGATTCCTGGCTGCCATGAACCAAGGATCTTTGCACCACTATGCCCTTTTGCCATCATGTTTTTGCCTTGGAGCCAGCTAGCCATGAACTGAATCCCCTGAAATTGTGAGCCAAATTAATTCCCTTCTTGAAGGTTTGTGTTGGGCATTGCGTCTGAGTAACTAAGAGCTAATATAGCCAATCAGAGAAATGAGGGTGCTTAGTTTTAATGCATTTTCATATCTTTATTTTAGAATAAGATAGTTATTTAGGTAGTTTAACTTTAATCCAAAACATGTCTTTCTTTTGATGAACATTTTAACAGAAAGAAAACACGTATGTTTATTCATTTGTCTTTATCTGTTTTTAGTTCATGGTGACCATCATCTTTTGGGTTTGCAAAATCCCATCTTAGCCATAAATTTACATACACATCATATAGGATATCAGAACTAACTGTACACAGACCTCTCATTTGAATTCTCAATGTGTTATTAAGGGTAAAATTTAAGAATAACTTTGTTTCTTTCCTCAGAACATTGCTTCTACTCTTCTTTAGTCTCCCTCGCCCCTTTATAGAAAATTCTCAAGAATGGTTTTCTCAGAACAAGGTATACCTTGGTTAATATACATTTTTTATTTCTAACAACTTTTTTATTATAATAAAAAGTTTTAATTATAGTTTAGGGCAATGATGGAAAACCTTTTTGAGCTTTCAGTGGTACGAACAACCCACTGCAGCTCATGTGCCTTAGGTTCACCATGACCGGTATAGGCACCCATAATTATATTCCCATGTAATGTCCTTCAAGAGCCAAACGCTCCAATACCTAACGTTGTCTACAAAATTTAAGTGACTGCTTTTAATTAGTTTAGTTTAATTGATTAATGTAGTAGAAAAGTAGGAAGTGATGCTGAATTGGGGGAAGGATTTTTTGTTCTTTTTAAAAAATTCTCTCTGTACGCCTTTTTTTTTTTTTTTTTTTTTTATGGCACTGGGGGATTGAACTCACAACCTCATGCCTGACAGACAGGTGCTTAAGCCACTGCGCCAAACTCCCAGCCCTAGTTTTTTTGAGGCAGGGTCGCACTATGTACCTCAGGCCGGCCTTGCACTCACATTGTAGCCCAATCCAGCCTTGAACTCACAACACTCCTCCTACCTCAGCCTCCCGAGTGCTGGAATTAAAGTCATGCGCCACCATGCCTGTCTCTTGTATGCTTTTAATTACCAAATATCTTCAGTAATTTATCAGAGGTTCTCTAACATTAGCTTAAAATGAGGAGAAATTAGCTATAAAACTTTCTACATTTGGCAGTTAGGAATATGTCCTTGATTTAACTTGAAGATCAGATGGAACCTTTTTATGGCTCTTTCTTGTCCCACCTTCCTCTTATTATCTATACTTCCTTTGAAATCCATTTCAAAGTCTCCCTTTGAAATTTTACTCATTTCTGGAGGCAAAATTAGTCCTTCCTTACCTGGTTTTCTCAGAATATCATATTTACTCATCTCTTTTGTATACCCTATTTTACAGAGTACATCATCTATTCACATATCTATCTTTTCCTCTGGGCTATGAGTTTCTTCAGGACAGATGGCATCATTTATTTTGGGTACCTTTTGTACAACACTGCCCTTATGACACAGTATCTGCCCTATATAAGGTGATGATTGAATAATAAATTTGCATGTCAAGATTTCTAAAGCATTGTCATGTCCTAGCTCATTTAGATAAATGAAGTGGGACAGAATGAAGAGAAAAAAACAAATAATTATCTAAGAAATCCAATGTCTGAGAGAAGGACTGAAAAATATTTTAAGAATGAATCTGAAAGACCATGCTCCCGCAGAAGTATATATAATGGTATTTTTAAGTAATGAAATATTTCTTATATATAAAAACAATTTTCTAAAGAATTGTTGTAATTTAAATCTTATTTATACCAGGAGCTTGGAGATAAACATATTATTTGATCTTTAATTTTAAGTCTTTTCTGTTACATGAAGTGGCTTGTATATCTTGATGTGATTTGACACACTGAAAACATATTGATTTTTAATTTTAAGCATTTTCTGTTACAGGTGAAGTGGCTTATATATCTTGATGTGACTTGACACACTAAGTAGGTGAACCCATGTTACAAGGAGATCTTTGAGATCCTGCATCCTCAGAGTTGGCTCTGAGAGGAACTAAATGTTAGGAGGCTGGAAAGGATCTTGCAGGAACAACTCCCCATTCTACACTGAAACATGAAGACAATTCCTTAGTTGACCTGCAAATATTGCTTACAGAGCTGCTACTGTGTGTGTGGATTTGTGTCTTATATTTGTTTATTGATTAGGTTGGTAAATCTAAAGACACTTGCAAAAATAGCCTGTCTCAGGAGAACTCTCACCAGTGAGAAGATGCTGAAGCGTGACTAAAATTTTGGTTACAATTCTCATTTCCAATGCCTTGATGATGGTGTTGTGGAAGCAACCATCTAATCAGGACATCAGCCTTTTCTATGCCAGAATTCACCCATCTGTCACCTGCTCAGAAGAGTACAAAAATTATTATGGCATCTAAATTCTAAACATGAAGCTGTGTGTATACCATATCAACTGTTTTTCATTTCCTTCGAACTTCTCACTCTTTGCATATTCTCTCCTGCCAGCATTCAGGAGCAATCAGCAACAATCACAGTGATTAAAGGGAAACCGTGGGGCTGAAAATAGCATCTTCTTCTAAATAGTTTTATGTTTGTGCTGTTAGGACTGAGCATATACTATGGCTGTTATGATGACAGAATCTGAGAGAGGTGATTAATATGTAGACCATGCCAACTCTTGCTCAGATCTTACAGGAAATAGATGTAGAATACATGGAAATAGGACAATTCATCACCAGGGGAGAGCTGAAGGGAACAGGTATTTGCTACCCCTACCTTCAGAAGACAGCATCAACCATTATGCTAGTAACAGCACTGAGATGTGCTTTCTGCCCTTTTCAGGTGAAGGAGAAACTTCTGTTAAGCATTGCTGCTTAAGATATAGTCTGGCAACATGTGGCATATGTTTGAAGAACGTATTTCTGAACCTACTGCAACTGAAGCTTTGGAGACAGGGCCTAATAATCTCTGTGTTACATAGCCCTCCAGCTGA